>CAUYON010117137.1:0-11575 GCA_963573935.1 Arctocebus calabarensis
TAAAAATGTCTGCTCTTTAAAAGACACTGTGAATCATCAACCCCTGAATGGATTAATAAATTGTGGTAAATGTACACCATAAAATATTATGCAGCCTTAAAGAAAGACGGAGACTTTACCTCTTTCATGTTTACATGGATGAGCTGGAACATATTCTTCTTAGCAAAGTATCTCAAGAATGGAAGAAAAAGTGTCCAATGTACTCAGCCCTACTAGGAAACCAAGTTGTAGCTTTCATATGAAGGCTATAACCCAATTATAATACAAGAATATAGGGAAAGGGGCAACGGGGGGGGGGGAGGAGGATAGAGGGAGCTAATTGGTGGGATCACACCTACGGTCCATCTTAGAAGGGTACAGGTGAAACTTACTAAATATAGAATATAAATATCTTAACACAAAAACCAAGAAAATGCCATAAAGGCTATGTTAACCAGTTTGATGAAAATATTTCAAATTGTATATAAAACCAGCACATTGTACCCCATGATTGCATTAATGTACACAGCTATGATTTAATTTAAAAAAAAAATTTCGCCAGATATTTTGGGAAGAACAATGTGATTGATGCTCTTTATTATTTGTGTGATTTAAAAGTCTAGTCCTAAATTCAGTGTATTTCCCTATTTTATTTTAACGGCTAGCATAGCTGAGAAAGAGCTCATGAAGACATGAAGACCCAAACGGGGTGAGTGCATTATTGACTGCACTCAACATTAGCTCAAAATGCATTTTTCTTTCTTTCTTTTTTTTTTTTTGGCCAGGGCTGGGTTTGAACCAGCCACCTCTAGCATGTGAGACCAGCGCCCTACTCCTTTGAACCACAGGCTCAACATGCATTTTTCAATCTCATTTTTGCACCCTGCGTTAAAAACACTTTGTGCCAATGGTGGTACAAAGGAAAGAAACAATATCTGCTTGTGGAGAAAGAAGGAGGAGGAGGAGGAAGGGCCTAAGATATTTTCCTAGACAAAATGAATTTGCAATTTGAAGAAAAAGTATGAGTTTTCAGAGTAGACTTGATAGAAAATTCCAGGCAGCAAGAGCCACAGATGTGGCAAGCTATGGAGCCATGGATGTGTGTGTGAGACAGGAACTGTAGGCAGTTCCTATGGCTTAAGCATATGTGGGAGAAAAAGGGTAGAAGTAAGACAGTGACAATCAAACAACAGAGTATAGACTTAATGGTGTTGGCAAAGAAGTCATTAATTAAAAGGTTCTGAGCAGGACAGTAAGTGATCAGCTTTATTGGCTGGAACAACGGGAGACATGAAAATGAGAGATCATAGGCTGACTTCTTAACCAGAAGGCTACTGCTAAGGATAAGTCCAGGCAAGAAAAGATGAGAAACGAATTAGTTTCCACTACTACCCACACGCTATCATCGATAACTCTATTTGCCAGGAAAAGACCACAGCTATGCTTGGTACCTTTAGCTAGTGGCTATAGTCCTATTCCAAACTGTCACTTGCCCAAATTCTCATAACTGTAATCTGAAAGACTGGTTATTACTTTTCCTACAAATCTATCCTACATTGTCAATCCATCTGCTGAGCCCCCCGAATAGACTGAAATGCCAGAAGGTCTTATGGCAAAACGCACAATTATGAACACAGTCATTGCTGCTAAACTCATCAATGTTATGAGTTCTACTCAAGCAGTCTTCCATTTACTTCTTATAACATTATCCTTTAACATGTTTTATATTCTTTTCATTTTATCATGGGCATTCCAGTTTATTAAAATATTTATTCATCACACATCTCTCAACTAGAAAAAAAGCTTCATGATAGCAGTGACCTTGTCTGTCCTGTATGTCGCTCTAGTCTCAAGGTCAAGAAAAGAACTAGAGACATCATAGGAGCTCAACAAAGATCTGTTATAGTAGATTTTCTTTGCCAACAAATAAGCCTGTCTTGAGCCTGCTGTGGCATCGACTTCGGAAAGCTCATAACTAAACCTTTCCCAAAGGTACCTCACCCAGAAATGCCTGGGAAATTATAAGTTTCTCCTTCCCAGGGACACAACCTTAACCAATGACTTATCGATATGGGGGTGAAAAAGGCTGGCCCTCTTGGCTCCTGAGGGATTAACTAAATAGTATTATC
This sequence comes from Arctocebus calabarensis, assembly GCA_963573935.1. Classification (NCBI taxonomy): domain Eukaryota; kingdom Metazoa; phylum Chordata; class Mammalia; order Primates; family Lorisidae; genus Arctocebus; species Arctocebus calabarensis. The sequence goes on from CAUYON010117137.1 coordinate 2,109, forward strand.
CACACTCTAGCACTACTCATGAAGAGGTTGAGGTTGGACTTCAGCTAAACCACCTATTTTTGCTGGCCTAATCCTGTCTCCTTCAATTCTTTATAGGTTTCACCTGAAAGCTCCCTCGCTCTCCAAAATCACTTCCACAAACACCTCCATCTCTGCCTGTGCTTTCAGGGAAACTGATGTAGGATATCTGATGACTTTAAATGAATGAATAGGTGAATGAAGATAAATGTAGAAACAATTCTTACATTTTCTAGCAATGCTCCTAATTTTTCCTGCAGCAAACATTTCAAATATACCTTAATTAACATAAATTACTTCACAGAGTTGTGAATTGAGCAAACTCATTAATACACAAACCTTTATGCCATCCCCTTCTGCTCATTTTGCCACTGTGGCCAGCATCTGAAGAGTCAATGTTTGTCTCAGAATGGCACTTTATAAAGATCAACTGGCACTTTATAAAGATCAACAAATACATGTAAAATCTAACCGAATAAAAAGATAGGTGGGAGGTATGTGGCACTGTTATGAGATACTCCTCACTCTATCTGCTTACCTAAGGACATTGTAAGAAACCTGAAGTTGGTGCTGACCAGGAAGGCCCAGAGAGAGGAGCACAGGTTGAAGTGGTCAGGATATAATGTAAAGTGTGTTAAAATAATCTGCAACGGGAAGAATTCCACTACTCAGTTTAAACTATGTTGATGACAAGAACTAAAACTTTTTTTAATCCCTCCCCCAGACTATCACTGATTATAAAGGAAATTAATGCAAAATAGTAATTTTCTTAACAAAATTTGCTAATCAAAAAAAAGGATATGAAGTTTATAAACTAAACTTATAATAATGATATACTTGAGGTAGGGAGATGAGCTACTAATATCGTATTTTATTTCTGCAACAGATAAGAAATAAAATGAGTTGTTAAATCTGGGTGATAAATCTGTGTTATCTATTTATGTTTACATTTTTTGAATTTTAAAGTTTTTCTCAAACTACAAAAGTACATAACATTTGAAAAGAATATAGCTGTTCTCTTGTGGAAAGGGATATAACAAAACAAAAAAGCAAACCAATTACACATTGCATCAGTGCTTCTTAAGATTCTGATACAGAAAATAAAAATGGAGAAGGGCATAGAATCCTCATTGTTTCCAGTTTTTTTGTTTTTTTCCACAACAGCCTAGCATACCACTTGCTAATATTTCCTGTTTCAAGAGTTTCTGACTCACCAACCTATATAACCCACAAATTAGAAGCCAGGATAATTCAGTGCGTGCACTGAAAGAAAGGGTCTTACTAGAGTGTGTCAGACAGGGAGGAACATCACATAAAAGACTATAAAATTAATTTAATTAACACTTTTATGAATCGCCCTGTGACAGAACAGAAAACAGGGCTATTAAATTTACTGATGACACACCTCACAGGAGGTATGATTGAAGGTCAAAGTTAGTTTAATAATCTGAAGAAATGGTGAAGAAAACAGAAAATGAGATTTAATAAAGATATTAACACTGACCAAAATAAGAAAATACTGAATAGCTAGCCAGAAGAAAATAATGCAGAAAATGACTTCAGGATCATGCCAAGCAAGAATTAGGAATAAAATGCTAGAATTTTGAAAAATCAAGCCATTATACACAAAGTATAGAATGTAAGAATTGGTTGACCAACAGTCTTATTACAGGGCTAGTTCTATTCTCACTAAAATACTATTTGATTCAGCACAGCAAAGTCCAGCAACAGCACAGTGAGTGGATAGAATGTAGGGCTGAAGACAGAATGTATGAAGCCAGCTGTGTGAGTTCTTTATCCTGTGTCTTAGCTGCCTCACTTCAAGAACAGACACAGCAATGGTACTGATCTCCTAGAGCTGTGAGCAGTAACAAGTTACAGTGTCAAAACAGCTTAAACTGGCACTTAGTAGTTGCTATGCAAATGTTTGTTAAATAAACAAAAATAATAATAGGAATTTAAATGAGTTTCGAGATATCATTACAAACCTAAATATCTACATGGAAAAGTTGCAGGCACTGGCATATTTCATTTTGTTAAAAAAAAAAAAGAAGAAGAAGCAGTAGAAGGCATTCTTAGTAGGAAAATTATTGTCTAACTGCTGATAAAAACATTTCTTTTTCCTTTTTTAAGTTTTTTCCCTTTTTATTTCTATTAAATCATAAATACATTAATGCATTTATGGGGTACAATGTACTGATTTTATATAAAATTTGTAATGCTTACATCAAACGGGTTGACATAGCGTTCACTTCACTTAATTACTGTGTTAAGACATTTATACTCTAAACTTAACAGATTTGACGTGTACCCTTGCTGATAAAAACATTTCTAAAACAGCTTTTGCAAATTCATAATGGGGAAGATGAGACAGAAGTAATGCCCAGACGTTCTATGCAGCTGCTGACATTTGACACGTCTCGGGGTCTCTACTGCTCTTATCAATGCTAAGAATGTTGTGATAACTCACATATAGTGTTTTTCCATGAGACTTCAAAAAAGCTTTCACTTATTCTGTTTTCTGCTGGTAATTCTATCCACCCTCTAGAACTTTGTGAATTTCAAAATTTATACTGTCACATTCAGTTTTCTTCAGCCCGAGGAAAGCCTTGTATGTTGAATTATGTTGTGCTTTGTAAAGCATGTCATCCTTCACTCTAGGGCATTTGATTTTAAGAGGGCCAATAGTGGAGTTTTACAATGAATTTTCTAAATGCTTTACTTCATTTGGTTTCACAAAGAAAAAATATATAAAAATATGAGAGAGGAAAAGCAAGTATTTTAAAAGTAATGATCCACATTGCAATATCGTAACTTACTTGGCAGGTTAGAGCACGTAAATAACACAAAGGATCCATATGGAGATAAGGGACCTTACTGAATTCTAAAACAAGCATCATTACCTCTAGGAAGGATGGCTGATCATAGAAGAACTTCAACTGGAAGGTCAAGATCAGTGGTTCTCAACCTTCCTAATGCTGCGGCCCTTTAATACAGTTCCTGTGGGTCGAAACCCACAGGTTGAGAACTGCTGGTTTAGATGAAATTAGTACACTATCAAGTCACTTCTACAAATGCTTATTGGGCATTCGCTGTGGGTTTTTTTTTTTGTTGTTCTTGTTAGTTTTGTATTCTGAGACAGAGTCTCGAGTTGTTTCCCTGAGTAGAGTGCCATGGCATCATAGCTCACAGCAACCTCCAACTCTTGGGCTCAAGCAATCCTCTTACGTCAGTTTTGTTTATTTTAATAGAGATGGTCCTGCTTTTGCTTAGGCTAATCTCAAACTTGTGAGCTCAAGCTATCCACCCACTGTGGCCTCCCAGAGTGCTAGGGTTATAGGTGTGCACATTTACTGTGTTTTGAGAACCATGCAAAGTACCTGTCTTATGCCTGGTGGACCACACATAAGGAAGTTACTCTCCTCTTTCCCTTCACATTCCATCCATCAAGGATTCTAAAATTTTCTTTTTAAACCTATTTCAGTATGTCCTTTCTTTCCATTATCATTGCCAAAATGTTTGTTCAATTTCAACAATTTTTTTTTTTTATTTATTTTTTATTTTTTTTGAGACAGAGCCTCAAGCTGTTGCCCTAGATAGAGTGCTGTGGCATCACAGCTCACAGCAACCTCCAATTCCTGGGCTCAAGCAAGTCTCCTGCCTTTGCCTCCCAAGTAGGTGGGACTACAGGTACCCACCATAACACCCGGCCTTTTTTTGGTTGCAGCCGTCATTGTTGTTGGCGGGCCCGGGCTGGATTTGAACCCACCAGCTCAGGTGTGCGTGGCTGGCGCCTTAGCCCATTGAGCCACAGGCGCCAAGCCCAATTTCAACAATTTTATGTGGATTAGTGAAGTCACCCCCTCATGCTTTCTTTGATTCAAATCCTGCCTATTTTCAACAACTATAATATTCTTTTCTCTGGTCTCCACATGAAATTACTCCTTAAAACTCTGAATGCCACTTTCCCCAGGTTGGGTACCCCTCTTAAAGGCTCCCATAGCACACTGTCATGCCTTTCTCATAGTTTATATACAAGAACTGTGTTATGAATGTTTGTATTTTCATTGCTGGTGAGCAAGCTCCTTGGGGTCAAGATCAATGTCTATCTGTCATCCAGCGCCTGAAATAGCCACTGGCAAACAAAAGGAACTTGATAACCACACACTAGATGAATGAATTAAGATGTAATAAATGAATAAATCAGACTCTTGACCTCAAAAGTTCCCTGTTTAGCTGGCGAGGCATGACTGGAGAAGAGGGGAAGAAAAAAGATAAATCTTCTGAAGATTATCTTTTTAATAAGATATAGAAATTACTAATGCAAATCAAAGTTAGATAAGAAAGTAAAGTAGATTACAAACATTCAGGTGCCCCAAAGTACCAGATACTAAAGTTGGCCCCTTGTACATATTCCCTTGTTTAATCTTCATAACCCTGCAACGTACTGATGCAGGACAAGACGACCCTATGACCTGCCGCCTTGGCCCTGGTGGTGCTGATGCTGTGGTGGATGGAGGAATCAGCTTGTTGGAAGGGCTGGACACCTACAGTAGACACTGGCACCTTGCTGTCTCCTCCACATGGTCTTCTGATTGGCCAATGTCATGTCAGTTTCCAGGGCCTGAGTCTTCATTGGACAGCTGGTTGTAACCGACGAAGACCAACACCCTAAGAAGGTCGGGCAAAACAACCCCCTGGGACTATATAAACCCCTGAGCAGAGAGCTCAGACTCAGACCTCAGCTGGACCTCGGAGAGAGAACAGGAGAGCTTGTTCCCCTCCAACACAGACCTCGGCTGGACCTCGGAGAGGGAGCAGGAGAGCTTGTTCCCCTCCTGGGTCCTCTCTGCCTGGAAGTTTGGTTTCTCTTATAGTTGTTGTAAATAAATCCTGACTTGCCACTACTCCTGTGGTCTATCGATTCTTTCTTCGAATAGCCAAGACTAAGAATCTGAAATTCTGACATCAGTATTATTATTACAATTTGATAGGTAAGGAAATGAAGATTCAAGAGTTGAAGACCACATAAAAGTTAGTGACGACAGTATTTGGTCTCTAAACCCCATGCTCTTTCTATCACAATAGTACACATTCTACCTCATGAAGTTTTGAAGGAAGGAACAGTTACATAGCGTGAAAAATCAGGAAAGTTTCTATTCAGAAGTAACAACAGATTGAACTTTGAGGATCTGGGGTAAAATGAAGTGGATGATACAAGTCCAAATCTGTGATTCCTGGAACACTGAATAAGTCTAGATTGAGTTGAGCACACCTGAAGAAAAGCCCACCAAAAAAAAAGTTAGGGCTATACTAGCAGACCTGGCCCTGGGTAGAGTGCTTTGGTGTCATAGCTCACAGCAACCTCCAACTCTTGGGCTTAAGTGATTCTCTTGCCTCAGCCTCCCAAGTAGCTGGCACCCACCACAATACCCAGCTATTTTTGTTGTTGTTGTTGCAGTTGTCATGTTTAGCAGGCGCAGGTGGGGTTCGAACCTGCCAGTCTAAGGGTATGTGGCTGGTGCCCTAACCACTGAGTGACAGGCGGCCAAGCCTCACATGTATAACATTAAAAGTAATTATCTAAAAAATACCTTTAAGAAAACATCTCAAGCTTAATCAAATATATAAACTGCCTGACTTGTTTTATGAAATTTGACAATCAAAACATAAGATGGTGGCTAGGCGACTATGGCTCAACGGGCTAAGGCGCCAGCCACGTACACCTGAGCTGGCGGGTTCGAATCCAACCCGGGCCTGCCAAACAACAATGATGGCTGCAACCAAAAAATGGCCAGGTGTTGTGGCGGGCACCTGTAGTCCCAGCTACTTGGGAGGCAGAGGCAGGAGACTCGCTTGTGCTCAGGAATTGGAGGTTGCTGTGAGCTGGGATGCTACAGCACTCTATCCAAGGCGACAGCTGGAGGCGCTGTCTCAAAAAAAAATAATAATAATAAGATGGCTATACTTAAAAGTATATTTGTTGTGTGTTTCATTCAAGTATGTTTGGTGACAGTTTTACTTATCAAGATTATCTTATGAATAGCTCTTATAACTAATGCTATTTAAATAACATCCATAAACCAAATTGAGTGTGACTGATTATTTACATGGTAACATTACAAATCCATTAAAAGGTTAAGACCTTAAGCAGATCATCCACAGATCAGAGAACTAAATACTTTTTTAGATTGCTATTTTTAGGTCTTTTAAACATGTTTCTCTTAATGATAGTTTATGAGCTTGAACATTAGGGCAAATTAGATCCCTAAAGTTGTATTAAATAAAGAAAAAATTCACTAATTTAAATTCACATTGAAATTAGTAGGAATGGCTCCCCGCCCCTGTTCCTGCTGCCTCCTCCGCTCCTGGCAGCGGCCAGCTGGGCCCCGGCTGCCCACACGGGAGTCCAGCCAGGTAGGAGGTCCCTGCGCTTCAGCGGGAAAGGCGGGCCAGCCCAGGCGGCGGGGAGACCTCTGCAGACCCTACAAGGGGGGCAGCAGCCCTGGGCGGCGCTGACCTACACCCGGAGCCGGGACAAAAGAGGGACCCCCCTGGCTGGAGAGAAACCGAGCTGGGCCTGTGTGGCTGCAGGAGAAGGACCTAGAGAAACTGAAGGGAAGGCAGACTGCAAAAGACCAGGATGCCTCAGGTCCCAGGGCTGGACGTGGGGAGAACAAGGACAAGGGCAAGCTCCTGAAAGGGCTGCAGTGTGAGGCCAAAGGGGACGTTGAGACCGCAAAGAATCCCAGGAACAAAGGGTTTTTCCAGAAACAGAAGAAACCCAACTAGACCCCGCACCATGATGTAAACCAGGGTATGGAGTCAGAGCCTGAGAAATGTCAACAGAGGAAGAAAAACAGGATTCTGACTGCACCTTGGGGTGAATAAGAGGAGAGCGGGGAGGACATAAATCTGTGGGTGATAGATATTAAACTGTGACAACGTTTGAACAGAGAGACTTAGAGCAAAAAAAGAAATGTGGGAACCTAAGACTAAACCCAGACTGTTAGGGAACAAAGAAAGGATTCTGGAGCATAACTGGTTAGGGAAGAAAGGGAAAGCTGATAATTCTCTGTCATCAGGGGAGAAGAAAGGAAATTGGTAAACATGGATAGCGCTTTATTTGGAACCATTTTGAGGAGGGAGTTCCCAACATCATCTGGTCTTCCATTCAGTTGTGTATCATTTGATCCCAATATTCCTCAAGTGCTCTGGGGCCAAAAGTAGTGAATGAGGAACTCTAGTGACACTTTTTAACCACCTCTACCTCCCCTCAGCCATTATCCTCCCTCTGTTAGCTTGATTTTTTTTTTTTTTTACAAAATCTGGATTTAGACTGTCTGATCTCACAATATGGGCCTACCAAGAGAATTGATTAAGCCCAAGAGTATGAGGCTGCTGTGAGCTGTGACGCCACAGCACTCTACTGAGGGCAGCATAGCAAGACTCTGTCTCATTTAGCCTAGCATGGTGACTCACACCTGGCCACCAGCAACTCCAGAAGATGAGAGGAGGAGGAATGCTTGACCCCAGAAGGCTGCTGTGAGATATGATGGAGCCACTGCACTCTAGTCTGGGCAACAGAGTGAGACCCCATTGCTAAAAAATAAATAAAAGAATTCATAAGACATTAAGGAGCCAAAATTGGGACCTGGGCTTCTGTTTGAATTTCCACTCTCAAAATTTTGAAAGAGGAGCTTCTAAATGCCACAGCATGGACTGTATTTTTGTATCTTGTGAGTAGTGCCACGTATATGGTCAATGTTCAGCACATTAATAACAGAAAGAAGAAATGATGCTTTTCACTAATAGGTACATGCTGGTTGTTTCCACATCACACCATGATCAGGAATTAAGAGAGCAAGTCATTAATCATACCTTTACCCATCAAGGTTTGCAGACCTGCCCAAGTTCTAAGCATGGAAATCATTCAGGGAGGGGCCTGAAAGAGGACAGGGAGGATCCTTGGATAAATGTTCATTTCCTTCCAGTTTGATCTTGTGTGTTTAAAAAAACAAAAACAAAAAAAAAAAAAAAAACTAATAGCCGGGCGTTGTGGTGGTTGCCTGTAGTCCCAGCTACTTGGGAGGTTGAGGCAAGAGAATCGCCTAGGCTGAGGAGTTGGTGGTTGCTGTGAGCTATGTGATGCCACAGCACTCTACCAAGGGCGATAAAGTGAGACTCTGTCTCTACAAAAACAAACAAACAAACAAACAAACAACTAGTGAGGAGAAGTGAGCAGAAAGGGGGACTGGTAAACTTTCACCTAATGGGCACAATGTAAAGGTACATAGCACACACACACCCTCGGTGATGGGTTCAACTATAACTTGGACTTTACCTAACAAATGTAAACAATGTAACAATTGTTTAGACCCTCACATTAATCTGAAATTTAAAAAAAAACTAGTTTACACTTTGATGTTGGCTGCTAATGAGCTCAGTTTACAAAAGAAGGGGAATAAGTTTGAGGTCTATGTTTTTTCAAAATAAATAAAAGTCAGAAAAAAAAAGAAATTAGTGGGAATATCAGTCTAATCAATGTCAATGCTTCAATATTATAAATTTTAAACAGAAATGGAGGCATTGAGGGGAGAAGCCAAGATGGCAGTCTGTAGCTAGCAGAGGCTCCCGTCCAGGAGGAGACTTAAAGGACAGATATTTAGTAAGAAAGCCAATGGTTCAGATCTGAGCCAAAAGAGAAGGTCAAAGAATGCACATCAACCCTGCTGGAGCGACCTGCAATCCCAAGGATACAAACAAAAGCTCAGACTCCTACACAGAGTAACTGATTCTCTAAGGTAAGACAGAGACCAGCTGAAAATAAGACAGTGCCACTTAACCCCACCACACCAAGAAGGTCCCCAGTTTTGCAGGCAGTAGCACTGTACAGGTACTTGGCAAAACTCTAGGGGAACAGGAACAGACACCAGTCCCAGCTTTCAGGCAAAGGACTGGTCAATCACTACTCCTATAACCCCCAACCCAACTTATCCTTATCTACTCAGCCAGTCAAATGGTGCAAAATAATCATGGGGCAGAATCACCAGAAAAGCACTGGAAACATGAACAACCAGAGTTGATCAACCCTCCACAAGGAACAATTTGGCAGACAAATGATGATCCTATGCATAAACAGATGGCTGAGACGTCAGAAATCAAATTCAGAATTTGGATTGCAAACAAGATCAATAAAATAGAGGTAAAGTTGGAATTAGAAATTCTGGGACCATTTCAAAAATTGTCTCAAGAAGTCAAGGAATTCAAAGACCAAATGACCAAAGATTTTGACACATTGAGACAAGAAGTTGCAGCCCTTAAAGATCTGAGAAACATGGCTCAGCGTCTGTGGCTGAGTGGGCTGGGGCGCCAGCCACGTACACCTGAGCTGGTGGGTTCAAATCCAGCCTGGGCCCGCCAACCAACAATGACAGCTACAACCCAAA
>CAUYON010117141.1:0-12777 GCA_963573935.1 Arctocebus calabarensis
AGAAGAATATGTTCCAGCTCCATCCATATAAACATGAAAGTCTCCATCTTTCTTTAAGACTGCGTAATATTCCATGGTATACATGTACCACAATTTATTAATCCATTCGTGAATCGATGGGCACTTAGGTTTCTTCCATGAACTAATAGTAAATTTTAAATGTCTTACCACAGCAGACAGAGCAAGATGGTGGACCAGAAGGATTGTTCAGCTGAGCTCTCCTAGAATGGCTAGGGAAAAATAGGGACTTTTAACCAGAGTCATAGCTTAGGGAGCACAGCAAAGAGATTGTGAGCTGGATACAACATATGATCCAGAGCAGTGGAAATCTGATGAATTAGGCAAGTGATTGCAACTTCTGGGATCAGCTGACCCCCCCACACACAGAGGCCCCGGAGAGGAGGAAGCCTTTCCAGAGTTTTCTGCTGTTGGGGGAAGCTGTGCATTGAGTGGAAAGCTCACAAGTGGAGGTTGCCTTCTCTTGTTTCTGGGAATTATTTTCCCATCACATGAACAAGCCTGAGCTAAGCTCCTGGAGGATGACAGCCTACATTTGGAGAGGCTTCAGCTGTCCATCCTTCCCAGTTGGGGCCCCACACGTGTGAATGAGCATATCCTAGACCATCCAGTCCCAAAGAGGTTGCCAGTCCAAAAGAAGCATCCAGCTAACCCACATAATTATGAAAAATAATTATTTATTATTTAAGTCTTAAAATTTGGGGGTGGCTTACTCTATAGCAATAGATAATAAAGGGATTTTTAGCTTTCAGTATTTCAGTCCCAGGGGTTGACATTGTCAATTACTCCATTCTCCTGGTTTCCCTTACTGTGAAACCTTCCCTTCCTTTTCATGCTCACCAACAAATTTCTAATCACGATCTAGTCTCTCCCATAATCTACCTAGAGTGTGCAATGGGCTAATCACTTGAACTACAAAGATTTCTATCCCCTGGTGTGGTAATTATTCATGATGAATTAGTGAAGTGGCTTCCAACCCAGGTTTGGAGTAAGGAGAAGATACTCTGTGCCGTATATCTTCTCTTTGACCCTCCACATTTACTTTCTACCGTTTTCTACCCTGATCTTTACTCCTGGAAGCTGACCTGCATAGACTGCCTCAAGGCATAATCTCATCTCATGGCTTCATGTTGGACTTCACTGACAGGGAGCCCTACCTGGAGATTGGAGAGGAGAGTGATTTTAGGGCATTTTTTCTCACAATTTCCTCTCTGTAAGGTTGCTTTGGGATCGCTGAGTTCTTTGTCTAAAGATTACAGCTCCTATTAAGGTAGTCTCCTCACCAAGACTCTGTCATTGAAACCATTTCTTCCCCTCATCTCTACAAGACTCGAGGTGAAAATAGAGCAATTTTTACTAGCCTCCAGTTCTGTACTATCCTGTATGGCTTCCCTACTCCTGCCTACACTCTTGTAAATAACCCCTGTATTAAGCCCTCCCCCAGTTATCCTATTTTCAGAGTGCCATCTGTCTCCTGTTGAGCCCCTGTCTGATGCATATGTTGAGCGTGCAGGTTTGAGCATCGGGTTTGTATGTTGATGATTTCTTCTTGGCTATGATATACCACTAAGAGATGACTCCACATTGACTGGGTGGATATAATCAGGTATTTAGACCCGTGGGACCTAGAGCCAGATCCTGGCTCTCAAGAAATTCCCAAAGGTAATGTATTCCTGTAGGAGCCAGCCAAGCTGGCCTTTTCTAGAGTAGAGAACAAGAACTGTACTTCTCTGTTATTTCTATAATACCCACTTTTAAAGGTTATTATTAAAATTAGATAAAATACATGCAAATTGCTTTGTACGTGCTGAGCACCTTGCAAGTGCTCAGCATGTTAAGCATTGCTGTTGTTTGATTTAAAGTCCATATAATATGGGCTTTACTGATCAAGCGATGTGCAATATTTTTCTTGGATTCCTTTTCTGGATGCTTTTGTTAATGTGGTGCACTGAGATTATGGGGATTGGGATAATGAAAGAGAATGCAGGTGCAGCATGATTTACACACAGTGCACATAACTTTCAAAGCCTTATGACACAGCCACCAAATGGAAAGGATTCTTATTTAGCGATTGTCGCATAAACACATTTAATTTATCAAAGATGGAGCTATCCTGAAGTAAATGACACTGTAAGTAAAACAGTCTTGCCAGTTTATTAAAATTAAGCATTTGTGGAGCACTTGACTTATTTGTGCTCAGAAAGACAGCAGGGGGTTGCAGGTGAGCACCCTCTGAGACATGGCATGGTGGCAAGATGTACAAACTTCTTTGCTACCTATCAACAAGTAAGAAGTGCTCCCAGCATTTCCTCTTTCATCAGAGAAAGCTAACATTCAGGGTGCCAAGTGGGTATGTGCTAATGCACAGGAATCATGCTCTTCCACCCAAGATAGCTGGAGTAAATAGCCCCTGATTGTATCACTCACATTTCTTCCCACCCTCTACACCATAAGATCCTTTCCAGCAGCAAATCTCTCCTATCTACCTACACACAAGCATACATCCCCATAAGGTATAGAGAGCCACTGAAAATCAGTATTGATCATTTTTATTCTCTATTTATGTCATTCTTCCCTGATGCATGTTTTTGTTTAGAGTTGCTTATTTATAATGGATTGTTTATTTTGGGGGGGTTAATTTCATGTTCTTATCATTCAACATAGGTTGTGAGCTCAGAAGAGCTCTAAGGAAGCCCAGAAAAGGCAGACAGAAGTCATCATGAATGGATACTGCATGAGCAGAGAGTATCCCAAAAAGGGGACTATAATTTGCATGGGGCCACAAGTCAAACGTTGGTCTAATGTTTTCCTGTGAATGGCCAGGGACAGATCATAGAAAGAGACAGTAAATTATAGGATGGATGTTGGTATATATGCGTCCACATATAAAATTATGATTTAATAAAAAATAATTTTAAAAAATGGAGTAGTGTCTGAGGAACTACATAAAATAATGCCATGTCAAGGTCATAGAACCCTGGCAGTCAGGGAGATGTAAAATAGAAAACTGATTCATAAATCGTGAGATAAACATAACTACCTGAACTTTAAATCAGGTGGGCACCAGGTTAAAAATAAATTAAAAGAAGAATCTAAAGTGTATAAGCAATTAAAAATCAGCCATGTTGAAAGGACAAGAGATTTTAGCAATAATGATAATGAAGATGGTGGGGCCCAGAAAATGATACTCCAAAGTATGACACTTTAGCTTCTGAGTACTTTGAACTAGAGAAGATAGGAAGGCCTCAGAAGCAAAATCACTCTAACCTTCCCTTGCCTTTCTGTGTAGGAGCTGGCCATGAGGAAATTCTCAGACCTATCTTGCCTGATCATCGGTCATAAAACACTCAACCCAGAGGGGGCTTGCCTCATACCCAGGAGGAAGGAAGGCTTCAAAGAGAGGCCAAGAAGAATCTGAACCCATCCTGATGGCTTTCCTCTCTCTACTACCATCAGATCACACAATTCTGTCCAATCACATTTCTACGCACCTGTCTTCTCTTCATAAAACCTAAGCATAAAAATAGATGGTTTTTCCCTTATTCTTTGGGTCTTCATTTCTGAAGGCTTCCATGTAACATAAAACTCTTCATTAAATATATTTGTTATGTGTTTCTCTTGTTACCCTGTCTTTTTTATAGGTGTGTCTACCAACCATGACCCCAATAATGGATGAGGAAAGGGATCACATCTTTCTGCTCCTACAAAGGGAAAAAAAAATCGCCAGATTATATCATAGTTGGAAATAATCTAAACTATTAACTAGAGACTATGTTAACCAAGGCTGGGGGGGTGGAACAAAATAAGAATATCAGAATTAACACTTACTAAGCTTATATCAGTTAATCATCTAAAAACCAGAAGACCTTTCTAAGAGGAATAATAAAAAAGGATTCAGCCCTAGGTGCATAAAATAACCTTAGGGCTTTATGATCTTATGTAGTAGATATTTCAGGTATCTCTTTAGTCAGAGAGGTATTATTCCACTTTGTAATTTAGCATTAAAATTAATTTAGGTGGGGTTAGAGAAACCCTATGTTTTTCATTTTCTTGATTCACCCTAGTCCTTCTTTTCTGAACCATATTAACAACATAACTTTCCTGTCCTAAAGAGCAGGACTCCTTTTCAAATTTAAAATATAGATTTTCTATGTCCTGGTGTGCTTATTATTTCTAGCAGTCCAAGCTGAGACCCCAGAGCCTTGGACTAGTCAAGTGCTGACTCAGGAAAGGGAAAAAAGCACACAAGGCCTGAATTGTCCTAGGAGCATAAAGGACTGCAGATTACAAAGGCCTTTGTCATCTGTGTAATTTGACTAAACCTTCTTAAATAAGAAAGAACCGGGGGCCTCAGAGAACCTTTGTACACTTAACAATAATCATACTGCAAAAGGGAAGAAGAAAAAAAGTACAAGGAATAAAAGAAGGCTCTTTTCTTTTTCTTAGCCGAAAATGAAGTGTCTAAGGTTTCATTAATGAAACCTGGATCCTTTCTCGCTAAATGCAGTTCCAAATTGCTGGCAAACAGCCTGTACAGAAATATCATATAATTAAAAATGCCTTGAAGGGAAATGTGCTTTAGGTGTTTTATTATTTTTTAGTCACTTACCATGGTTTTAAAATTATTATTTATTTCTGCGCACATTGTTACAGATTGATTTTAAGGTGACTTACATAAATATATTTAATAATATAAGATAAAAACAATTAATGAGAACCAAAGAAGAAAAGCAGGGTAAAGGAAAAAATAAAAGCCACTGAGACAGAACCAGGACTATATTGGTACCTGAAATTCATTTTCTAAACCCTCATAGTTCTGCTAGAGACATGGGATGTGACAGACAAAACCAGACACACAATTAGCCACATCCAAATAAAAATCAAACCTGATGCCCAGGATAGCCAGAGAGACATGTTTCCCCTGGGTTCTCATAAACAAGAACATAATGAACAACTCCTCAACAGCATCCCTAGAGTAAATATAGAAAGTTTCAGAGGGCAGTTTTTTACACTCTCCTTGGTGCCATAATCCAAAAAGTACAGTTCAATTTGTCAGGGGCATCCACACACAGCTCTAGCTAGGGTGTACAAAGAAGGAATGGATGTGTTGCTCACCCCTCACTCACTCAGTCTCCCAGAAGTATTACTTGGTTTTTAAGCAGAGCTTGGGAGAAGTGCTGAGTTCAAGCTGATACCCCAATTAAGAAGGTGGAGAGGCCGAGAGAGGTGGCTCTTACCTATTATCCTAGCATTCTGGGAGGCCAAGGTGGGAGGATCACATGAGTCCAGGAGTTCAAGACCAGGTTGAGCACAAGTGAGACCCTGTCTCTACTAAAAATAGAAAAACTAGCCAGGCGTCATGGCAGATGCCTGTAGTCTTAGCTACTCAGAAGGCTGAGGTAAGGGGGACTGCTTGAGCCCAGGAGATTGAGGTCGCTGCAAGCTACAATGATGCCATGGTACTGCACTTTACCCAGAGCTACAGCGTGAGACTCTGTCTCAAAAAAAGAAAGGAAGGGAGGAAGGGATGGAGGGAGGGAAAGAAAGGACAGAAGGAAGAAAGAAAAAGAAGCTAGAGAACAACTGCTCTGTGTTGCTAGCTGGAAATAAGACTGACTTCTTCTGTCAATGTTGAAGAGCTGTGTCTCCTGAGGCAGCCCCCCTTATGCATTTAAGAAACTGCCCCTTCACTCACTTCTGAGCAATGATGCCTGAATCACAAAGCACTCTAAAGATGGTTTGCCAGTTTGGGGTTCTTCTACATTTTACCAAATCTAAAACGTATACAGTTTATAGGAGTTATTTTAGGAGATGAATACAAAATCAACTATGAAAGTTAACTTTTATTTAGAATAAGAAAACATGAAAAATTATATATTTTTTAAAACCTTGCAAATATCACAAAAATCTCTAAAAATTAAATAATATTTTAATGAATTAGCTGCCTGATACACTTCTCTAATTTATTATTTTCTACATTTTTGATCACATACTTCTTGATCTTTAATAATATAATTTTCTATATAGAGAACAGAAAGATAATTTAGTCTTTTCTCTAGCGTGAATAATAGAAATTTGGAGGGAGGGGTTGATAGTTTAAAAAGGTTTTTTCCACTTCACAACATGTTATGGACAATGCCAAATTTAAGAAAACTTCCATTTTATTATTTTCATCAGCCAGGCATGATGGCCTATGCCTATATTCTCAGCACTTTGGGAGGCTGAGGCAGGACGATTGCTTGAGCCCAGGAGTAGTGGTTGCAGTGAGCTACAGTGACACCATTGCACTCTAGCCCGGGTGACAGAGTGGGACCTTGTTGCAAAAATATTTTTTTTTATTTCATAAATATACTGTCATATTTAGATCAATTTTTCACAGATCAGTTTCTGGTTCCTTACATTGTTGCCTTTCCACTACCTACCTCCATACTCCTAGTTTCAGGTTTCACAGGACAGGTTCATACCACAATATGACTCTGAACCTTCATATTAAAATGTGAGGTGAGTCAGCAGCATGGGAAGTAGGATTACTCTTTCAGGATGATTATATGACTGTAAAGTCGAATGATCATACTACTATAAGTCGTACGTGTCATTTTAAAGCAAAAAATGTCTTAGAGACATAATTCAGGATTTTGAGATAAAGGACATTGTGTTGGATTATCCAGGTGAGCCATAAATAAATTACAGTGTCTTTGTAAGAGACAGTAGAGGCAGGCAGAAGGAGAATACACACATACAGCAGAAGGTGATGTGAAGATAGAGGCAGCGATCAGAATGGTGTGGCCACAGGCCAAAGAACATCAAGAAATGCCAGCTAGAAAAAAAAAAGCTAGAAGAGGCAAGAACATGACATCTTGATTTTGTTATTTTTTTTTTTTTTTTGAGACAGAGCCTCAAGCTGTCACCCTGGATAGAGTGCTGTGGCATCACAGCTCACAATAACCTCCAATTCCTGGGCTCAAGCGAGTCTCCGCCTCTGCCTCCCAAGTAGCTGGGACTACAGGAGCCCACCACAATGCCTGGCCATTTTTTGGTTGTAGCCACCATTGTTGTTTGGCAGGTCTGGGCTGGATTCGAACCCGCCAGTTCAGGTGTACGTGGCTGGCGCCTTAGCCCGCTGAGCCACAGACGCCGATCCAGACATCTTGATTTTGGACATCTGACTTCCCAAAACTGTGAAAGAATGCATTTCTGTCAGACGGCATATTCTCTTATGACTTTGGACATGAACCCAAGGATGATAACTAAGGGCTAAGGAACAAAATCCACCTGAATAGCAAAATCTATTCCCTGATAGATGTTCTGCCCAATAGACTCTCTATAGATCAATGCCTTCTATTTTACAAGTTTTAAAATAGAACTGTTACCATTAGGCTGGCTCTATCCTACCATATTTATTGTATATGTGGGGATATTTTTAAGTTTTAGACCATAAAACTTGATCCTTTGTTTCTGGATCAAGAGCAGTTCCATCCAGTCCTGGTGTAGTCATCATCAGGTATCACTCTAAATATAGAGAGGACCAGGCCTCACCCAGATATGTTGGACTTTGAGCTTTTACCAAGACAGAATGGGATTTCAGGGGTGTCTCCTTTGGAATAACTTGAATATTTTCCACATGAGAGAAGGAAGTAAATGGAACATTCAGTAAAAGATAGGCTGTTGAAGGCATTAGGACTAATTGTTCACGATATTGTATTCTCTCTCCTTCCAGACACAGGTAGGATTATATTTTTACCCACATGAAATTAGATGACCATATGACCTCTTTTGTCTGCTGAAATGTGAGAAGAGAGTATGTATGTCACTTTCAGGCAAAACCTCTAAAAGTCAGTGCACACCTTTACAGTGTTCCCAGACTAGTGGCTCCTCCCTCCATCTAGATCCCAGAGTGTAGATATTAACAGTGTGGAGCAAGAGCCACAGTCGACCATGAAATCTGTGAGCAATAAACAAGCCTTTGTTGTCTGAAGCCACTGAGATTCAAGGGTTGCACATTACCACAGTACAACCTAGCCTAGACCAAGTGACACAGGGTATTACACAGTCCAGGACATTCAGGCAGGACCCTGCGGTCTTGGCTGATGCTTAGACAACAGTGTAAGCCTGAAGGTGGCCAAAGGATTTGTATCTGAGCCTCAACCTCATGTCTCTTAGCCTTTAGTCCTCTGATCACCTCTTGGCAATTTGTGGGGAAAGGGACATAGACACAAACCCTGCCTGCAGCATGGGATACCTTATGAGAAATTCCCACCCCAAATGAACCCTCTCTGATCATGGGTAAACTTCCTCTTAACTACCTACTTCCTCTTTTGCCCATCTTTGCAACTCTGAACCTGGAGTTTTTTAAATAAAAACCTGGGTAGGAAGGTTTTCTTAGTGACTTAAAAATTATGCCTTTAGCTCTCCGGTACACAAGCCAGTAACAATCCCATCAGTAAAGAACTCAGAAACCTTTTTGAACTTCAGGTAAGGGGGAGAATACTTTATATACCATTCACAGTGAGGGAAAGAGAACAAAATATCGGCTAATATCTCAGTAGATTATTCTGCCACACATGCCATTGACAAATCAGGGATTCACCTTAGGAACGGAGACTCGTAGTGGGAAACTGGACTTGTTCTTCCATAAAAATTCTTTATAAATCCTTTTAACCCAAGGTAATTGTGAGAAAGGACAGAAGAAAAAAAGAAATGAACTAACATTTTGAGGCTCCTACTATGTGCCAGGTACTTTACTATATTTAACCTCAGCAGCCACATGAGGAAGGTGCTATCATTTCCTCAATGTTCATTGTGGTTAAATCACTTGCCTAAGGTCACAGAGCAAGTAAGGGACAGAGCTGGGATTCCAATCAGATGTCCCTGACTTCAAAAGCTTTATAAGTAGAGTCTTCCATCTCTACCTGCTGGCATGTCTAGACAAAGTTAAGAGACATAGAAGTAAGAGAAATATGATACAAAACTTAAAAAACAATATTTTTCTTAGTAGGAGTAAGCTTTACAGTTTTGAAGACTGAAAGATTTATTCTGTTACAAAAGTGCCCCATTAAGCTACTACTTAAATATGCATTATTTATATCATTTATATTACTTATGTCATTTACTTGGAAAACCACGTATGACTGACCTTTTGGTGGAAATAGAATTGATGTTATCATTTCTAAAGCAGACATAAAGGATGGTGACAGATTCTTACAACAGTAATCTGGGAAATGGGTCAGGTCCCTTATTGGTCATTAAATTTCTAGCTTGTGCCTGTACCCGTGGAGTTTTCAACTAATGAAAAATTGAGAAGAGCAGATTCACAAAATTTTAAAATTTATAAGAACAGCATTTGATGATTGTAGAGTTATAACTTTAATCACTGTTGGATGGACAAATCAAAAGAGGCTGGGGAGGAAAGGCAGCAAATAGGGTCAAAGGAAATAGTTCATTGTGCCCATAAGATTCCTGGAAAGAAGCAACCAGATCTGATTCCTTATTTTCTCCTCAGAGCTTGACACTAACTAAGAATGATAAAGCATGACACTAAATAAAAATTTAACCAAATTAAAGAAATAGTATGGACTTTTGAGTCCTCAATAGAATTCAAAACAAGGTGAATTCTCTGTCCTTTGTTAGCCAGAGGTTAAATCACTTAACCCTTGCTGAGCTAGAGCACTATCATCTGTAAAATAAAGAAAATGATATTTATCTTACAAGATTCTTATGAACATTGTTCAGGAGAGGCTTGAACAATTCTACTATAGCAACTTAAAGTCTCTTGACTCCCACAATAAACTTATTACTCTCTTGTCTCCCACGAAAAAGATGAAAATACAAAATTGTGTCTATTAACTATTACTAAATTAGAAAGAAAATCCTGAGTGCTCCTTTCTCAGAAAGACAAGTTTCATGTTGTTGCAACAAAAGAACATGTACTTCTTGTGATGTCTCTGATAGATATCTTTGTCCAAAACTCATGCCAGCCTGATGTTCAATGTTTGTCCTAACCAATAGGGAAGGACCAACTGACACTGATCTACCTCAATAAGGCCATGGCATTAAGCTTGGATCTTACCACACTCAATCATGTCTTTCCTAGAAGAAGTTGCAAAAGGGGAACGAATCGTGGCTTTGAAACAGATGTTGAGTGTGAGGGTGAACCTTCTATGTGTGTCTACCCACTTTACCTCCACCCCATCATCAAAAGGTATAAGGATGATGAGCTGTTTAGACACATAAACAACAACAACAAAAAAAAACCTCTCACATGCAAAAGACTGAAACTAATGAGGGTTGTACTGATGGCTGTATAATAGTGCTCTGAGAAAATAATTAAAAACACAATAAATACACCCATACATACCCATTGCTAGTTGCTCAGATTTTTTCTTATCCTAAACTTCTCACCTTTTTGCTTATCTTTGTACTGGGTCTAGACTTCTGATCCAGCCAACACTCTATAGGGCCCTTTTTCCTTTCTCTTCCTCATTAAGCCCTAGAAATTATGTAAGAGACAATCAAAGGAAACATATTGAAAGGAGGTAGAAGAAGATGAACTTTTCTGAGACCTCAAGACTGTAGGAACAACCAGCAACGCAGTGACTTATATGCCCTTGCTTGATGAAAGAAAAGACAACCCAGATTCACCTTAATTTAACCCTGACCTAGAAACACAAGGCAGCCCAAGTATGCTCATCACCACCCCTTGGATTGAATGGGCATTTATCTAACAACATCAAGAGAGACCAACCAGAAGCCTCCCCAAAGATAAGTGGCCAGGAGAAGTGCAATCCACTCGCTCGTGCCTTAGACTCCCTGACCCCACCAAAAAATATTGAGGTAGATAGAGGGAACCAGCAAGAGGGAGCTTCAAAACAAGGGGGAAGCCTTTGTCCCTCTGGACCTGAAACTCTCCTCCCTTACCTAGAAGGACTCTGCAATTGCATTCTCGGACATTTGTTCCAGAGAAATGAAAATGTATATCCACCTAAAAACCTGTACATGAATGTCAATAGCAGCTTTAGTTATAATTAAAGTACAGACTGGAATCAGCTTGAATATTTTTCAACAGGACAAATGGTTAAACAAACTGTGATACATAAACACATGGAATACTACTTAGTGATAAAAAGGAATTAAGCATTGATTCATGCAACGATTTGGATGAATCTCCAGGGATCTGTGCTAAGTGAGAAAAGCTAATCCTAAAAGATTACATATTGCATGATTCCAGTTATAAGACATTTTTAAGATGATAACATTTTAAAAATGGGAGGCAGGGGTTTAGGACAGGAAAGTAAGTAGGTGCATTATAAAATGGGAACACAAGGTGTCCTCATGTTCTTTAAACTATTTGTTCTGGGTCTTGACAGTGGTTATGGATATATAAACCTACACGGATAGGTTCGGCGCCTGTAGCTCAGCCGCTAAGGCGCCAGCCACATACACTGGAGCTGGTGGGTTTGAACCCAGCCTAGGCCTGCCAGACAACAATAACAACTACAACCAAAAACTAGCCTGGCATTGTGGTGGGCACCCGTAGTCCCAGCTACTTGGGAGGCTGAGGCAAGGGAATCGCTTAAGCCCAAGAGTTTGAGGTTGCTGTGAGCTGTGACGCCACCGCATTCTACTGAGGGCGACATAGTGATTCTCTGTCTCAAAAAAAAAAAAAAAATCCTACACAGATAATAAAATCGTGTATAACTACCTACTCACCTACACGTACACAAAATAAATACAAGTAATACTGGGGAAATCAGAATAAGATTGGTAGATTGTATCAATATCAACAATATCATTCTGCTTTTATACTATAATATTATAAAATGTTACCTTTGGGATAAAGTGGCTCAAGTAGTGTACAGAGTCTCTGTATTATTTCTTATGAATGCATGAGCCTCTATAATTATCTCAATAAAAATCTTAATCAAAAAAAGTAGGCCTAGCAATGATGAAATAAAATGTCATAGTTTAGCTAAACAAATTTCCTAGTACATAGTGATGCTCAATCAATATTAACTTATTTTTATTTTCACTCCCTTTCCACCCTTCCTGCTGCCACACTTACACACACACCCACACCTTCACCTTCACCTCCATACACACATATACACTTTTTTTCTTCTCCCTCAAAATCATAGAAGCTTGTCAAATAATCCTTCCCCTGATATGTTATACAGGGTGTCCCCAAAGTTCGTGTGCAATATAAAATAGTACAATCAAGCCACAGAGTCCTGCATACAGTTACAGCCCCAGGGTTAACACTTTCACATTCCAGTTGGATCGGTAGCGGGAGGGGAGAGCAGACCCCAGAGAGCCCTGAGCAGCCCCACCGTCGCCGCCGGCCTAGTTACCATCACACCTCGGGAGGAACCGCAGCTGCCACAGCCGGCCCCAGCCACCCTCACCGCAAACGCGAGCAGTGAGGCCCAGGCGCAGCAGCCGCCCCCCGCCCCTTGTCCTGCCACCCCACCCTCAGTGCTGCGGACACCAAGCCCGGCCCCACGGGCAGCGGTGCAGGCAGCGGTGGCCCTGGCGGCCTCACATTGGGGGCACCTGCAGGCAGGGACAGGAAGGTCACGGCAAGGAAGGTTTTGGGAACAGTAAAATGGTTCGATGTCAGAAGCAGATATGGTTTCATCAACAGGAATGACTCCAAGGAAGATGTGTTTGATTAGCATACTGCAGCATGAAGAATAACCCCGGGAAGTCCCTTCGCAGTGTGGGAGATGGAGGGACTGTGGACTTGGATGTTGTTGAAGGAGAAAG
>CAUYON010117142.1:0-10163 GCA_963573935.1 Arctocebus calabarensis
ACGCTGCAACCAAAAAAATGGCTGGGCGTTGTGGAGGGCGCCTGTGGTCCCAGCTACTTGGGAGACAGAGGCAGCAGACTTGCCTGAGCCCAGGAATTGGAGGTTGCTGTGAGCTGTGATGCCACAGCACGCTATCCAGGGTGACAGCTTGAGGCTCTGTCTCAAAAAAAAAAAAAAAAAAATTAGGTGATGAAGATGAAAGGGGTAATATGACTGAGAAAAATAACTCACTCACTTGCTAAAAATTTGTTGAATACCTCTGAAAATGCCAGCCCCTGTATTAAATGTTGAAATGGAGAATTAAAATGTTGAGGGTTCAGAGAAAGAAAAAATGGGCCATATGTTTATAAGGGAAGACTGTGAACTTTCCAGAAGTTTAATTTGGTAGGAAACAGGATTGGTCAAAGCTGAACATACTGTTTCTAGTTACAATGTGAAAGATCACACAAAGAAAGTAAAGACACATAGGAAAGGCAAGCAGGTCTAATGTTCAGGGAAAATACTATAACCAAGACAGTTTCACAAACAAGGCCTGGAGATCTGACCACAGAAGTAGGAGAAGGGAGTCCCAAGAGGGTAAAGTATGTGCTGGGACAAGGGCAATTAGCTGAGTGTAAATCATTTTCTTGCCTATAAAGAAAAGTAAGCTGTTTAGGTATTTAACCTGGCAAACAACTTCAAATTTTCAAAAGGCACTGATAATGGTCTTCTATTACTAAAGAAAATAAGGAACCACAAGATAAGGTGAAAAAAGAGCAAAGAATTCCAAGCCCATATGATGGCCTGGGAGTGTGGGGGGGAAGGCACAGGGGTAAGAGGGACAAACCCAGAGATTGGGGCTTGCTGGGAACTGAACAAGTGCAGCTTTTCACCTGAATGTTAAAGGAAACAATGGCTAGTGCCACTGACCATAATACTGTTATCATTTAAAACAAAACAAAATAAAATAAAACCCTCAGAAAACATCATCCCTGGGAAAAACCAAAACAAAACAAAATCATAGCTCCTAGATTTGAGATTCTCACCAGGCTCCAAGTATTTTAACAAAATTAAAGACTAACATTGTTCTTGGATTGTGGAGAAGAGAGGGCACATAATCAAGAAGGATGGTAGTAATCAAGATTTCTATTATATTTATACTAACAGAAAAAAAAAAAACTAAGATTACAGAAAGTGGGGTCCCTAACTTCAGGTACTGAGGGACAAGCCTCTGTCTTTCTATTTTTTTTTTTTGTAGAGACAGAGTCTCACTTTATTGCCCTCGGTAGAGTGCTAGAGTGCCGTGGCATCACACAGCTCACAGCAACCTCCAACTCCTGGGCTTAGGCGATTCTCTTACCTCAGCCTCCCGAGTAGCTGGGACTACAGGCGCCTACCACAACGCCCAGCTATTTTTCTGTTTTGCAGTTCGGCCGAGGCTGGGTTTGAACCCACCACCTTCGGCATATGGGGCGGGCACCCTATTAACTGAGCCACAGGTGCCGCCCCGCCTTTCTGTTTCAATTCACTGACTCTAGGACACCAGAGCATCCCTTTTGATGACAACTGTGAAAATGATGGAGAAACAACAATAAAAAAGCAATGGAAAATAAAGAAGCAAAAACTAAAACAATGTATTATATATATAATATATAATAATATATATTATTAAATATAATATATGTAAAAGAGGTAAAAGAGTTTGAAAATAATAATTTGGGAAGTTAGAATTCTTTCAGTTGTTTTGTGAAATGATTGCTTTTTAGATGTTTCTATTTTAGTGTGTAGTTGTAAAATTGATTAAAAATAAATTGAAAAAAATTCAGGAAATTTAGGTAAAAATGAAATAAAGGAGGTTCTAGAAACTTTCAGGAGTAGCCACTAAAAATTTGTAAATCCCATGAGAATTGAAACCATGTCTGATTTGTTCAAAATAGTATCCCCAGGCTCAGCGCCTGTGGCTCAATGGGCTAAGGCACCAGCCACATACACCTGAGCTGGCGGGTTCAAATCCAGCCCGGGCCCGCCAAATGACAATGATGGCTGCAAACAAAAAATGGCCGGGTATTGTGGCAGGTGCCTGTAGTCCCAGCTACTTGGGAGGCGGAGACAGGAGACTCGCTGGAGCCCAGAAATTGGAGATTGCTGTGAGCTGTGATGTCACAGTGCTCTATCCAAGGTGATAGCCTGAGGCTCTGTCTCAAAAAAAAAAAAAAAATAGTATCCCCAATGCTCAAAAGTCTGCTTACTATCTTACCATAAGTGCTCAGTAAGTATTTGCTGAATGAACAACCAGCCAGCACAAGCCTTTCTCTTCCCCTTCAATGCTTACTAGATATCTACTATAAAAGGCAAGCAGGTACAAAGAGAAGCAAAGAAGCCAGTGAAAGAAAGACGTCAAACTTTCTTCAAAAGTATTATCATTTGTAGTAGTCCTAACAATTGTCAGTATAATAATAAGCACTTTTATTGAGAATATACTGTGTACCAGACACTGTGTTTGGTAAATGTTTTCATATATTTTTTCACTTTAGTCCTTTAAGAATCCTCTGAAGGAGGCATTGACATTATCCCCATTTTTTAGATAATAAAATTGAGGCACAAAAAGGTTAAAGAATTTCTCCATATCTCCCAAGCAGCAAGTGATGAAGCTAAGATTGTATTCTGACAGTCTAGCTTTAAAGGTCCTAACCCCCCTGTTCCACAAGAATCACCCTCACAGGTCCCACAGCCCCTTGCCAAGCCCATCGACTTACCTGGGCAGCACAGATGCTGTACTGGGTAAACATGGCCTCATACAAGGCCATCAGTCCACTCTGTCCAGCAGCCGCACAGGCTCGTGCCTCTAAGACTGGAATTGCCTGCAATGTACCAATCAGACAGGTGTAGGTGGGAATAAGGGAAGATGGAAGATGACCACGTTACAAGGCGTGGGGAAGCAGCTCTCACCATCTCTTTCAGCTGGTTCTGGCCTGAGTGCAGGGCCTGCCGCACACTCTGAGACAGAAGGATCTCATGGCGCAAGCGTTGCTTGCCAAAGGCTACAGCTCCACTGGTCACCAGCATCATCTCTCGGCCCTGATTCTGAAGCACGGATACCTGGCATTTGGAATGGAAAAGGCACAAGTCACCTCTCTTCAAAAGAGTTTATGAACTAGCACTGGGCTGGCTCTGGAAGAAACACACAGGTTGTTTGGTAAAAACATAGATTTCCACATGCTGCCTCAAATTTCTGTTTAGTAGGTGAAGAGAAGGAAATCAGACGTTTTAAAGAAGGGGACTGTGGTATGTAGCCAGGTATGGCATCTATATCTGGACTTGAAGGTATCTGCAGGGAATCTGTAATGTGGAAGGCCTAATTGCTCTAGGAAATAAAGCCTGGAACAGAAGTCTGAGGGTGGGAATTATAATACAGACTTAGCAGGAGGTTTATCATGTTCTAAGACTTGACCTGGGGAGATATGTCTGTTTGGGGGCATGTCTGATTCTTTTATTTCCCATTCTCCCTGATGAGATCACCACCACAACTTTTAGGCTCATTTCCCCTTTGGCCCACAGTGTGCCATACTCATTCCTGTCTGTTCTCCATCTGTCATCCACTCCTAGAGCCTGTCCTTGTTCAGAAACAGTAGGCTGCACAACTCCAGGGCACTGATCATACCACTCACTTAGCAGCATGGAACTTGCCCCCTCCATTGGTGTAAATCCTACCAGTCGTCAAGAC
Organism: Arctocebus calabarensis; assembly: GCA_963573935.1. Lineage (NCBI taxonomy): Eukaryota > Metazoa > Chordata > Mammalia > Primates > Lorisidae > Arctocebus > Arctocebus calabarensis. The sequence goes on from CAUYON010117142.1 coordinate 3,704, forward strand.
CCAGGCTGAATCCTAGCTCTCCCAGGAAGCCCCAAGAACAACCACACCCTTATCTGACTTTCCCATCTCTGGACCACATCACTCACCATCATTTGAGCCTACTCCTTTGGATATTTACCACCTTGAACAATCACCTAATTTAGGGGGTGAGTGTCCTGTTTCTGGCTCCACAGGGCAGAGAAAACAGAGCTCTGTTATGACCCTCATGATAAATATCTGTTAAATTGAATTGATATGATAGATTCATTCTGGGAGGCAGGTTTGATAGTTGCTTCACACAGAACACAGAAGAAGAAAATTCCATCAAGTTTCACATTAGCAGTTTCCCAATACCAATTCCTTAGGAAAGTTGTTTTCTAAAAATTAAAAATATGATTATGAAGGGGAGGCCTGAGTCACAGATGTAATGAAAATGCTCTAGCTTTATCTCTGGCAGGCCTGGATGTCTGGTTTTTGACTTAAGCCAGCAAAATAGAAAAAGAAAAAAGCTTGAAGTTTATACACATCCATCTGGACACTCAAACCTGACAAATATTAGGTACATAAGGAATTTCAAAAGTGCAGATGTCCTATTTCAGAAATACTTATTAAATGGCTGGGTATGAAGCCCTGGCATCCCTGGGCCCTTTGGATGATACTAATGCACAGCCAGGGCTAACAACCCCTGATGCACACAGCTCCTTATCACTCAAAGGCTAAGGGATGAACGGCACAAAACCACCTCCCTGACATCCCTGCTCTTGCCCAGTGTTGTATCCCTCTGGCATCTACATTGCAGAAGACTGTTTTCAGATCTGGTTAAATCTATCACACTCAAATAAAGATCATTTTTTATAAGTTGATAAGCTTGGACTAATAACTTAAAAAACCCAATTTCAGTATAGCAGAATTTTCTATCTTGGCAGTTAGTTACCTGCTCAACAATAGATGCCAGGCGCCCCAGTGCCAGGCCACACTCATCCCCTCGGGTCACTACAGCACTTCCGAGTTTCACCACGATTCTCTTAGCATGTTTCAGCTCACTGCGGTGGGCAAAAGACTTGCCATGTGTACGACTGAGGGGCACAGTGATAAAGGGGATGTTGCTCCAAGAACGAACATGTCTGATGGCTGAAGGCTGGACACAATCTGTAGCCACCAAAGTTAAGTGCAAGAAAAAGAGAAATACACAATATAATTTCTCAATAACAACACACATGCACAGTATTAACTGATCTAGTCACAAAAAATAGCTTTATCATTACCAATTGAGTAAAACCAGCACAGTATAGGAAAAGCTCTATGTAGCATGTTCTTATTCTAGTAAATTCTAGTATGGAGTTTACACCCAGTACACAGGTCACAGGCATATGAAAATACTATTGGTGAAGAATATAAATGAAATAATTTCTCTTGAAGATATAATGGCAAAATTTATCAGAAGCCTTAAAAAAAATGTTCATCTCTTTTGATACAATAATTTCATGGTCAGAAATAAATCAGAGATAGGGACAAAGAAATTTATAAGAGAGATAGTCATTAGTGTTATTTATTTATTTATTTATCTTTGAGACAGAACTTCAAGCTATCATCCTGGATAGAGTGCTGGTGGCATCACAGCTCACAGCAACCTCCAATTCCTGGGCTCAAGCAAGTCTCTTGCCTCTGCCTCCCAAGTAGCTGGGACAGGCACCGGCCACAATGCCTGGCCATTTTTTGGTTGCAGCCGTCATTGCTGTTTTAAAGTAAAAAAATGCAACCATTTGAAAAGTCTTATGACAACAAAGTAAAATGCTACCTTTTATTTTATTTAAAAAATTTCTAATATGTATTTTTTTAGAGTTTTGTTTGTAAGTTTCATACAGAAGAATGGCTCTAAAGTTCTCTTTCTTTCTTTAAGATATTTATATCTATTCACTTTATTGAAAGTCAGACTGATCCAGTAAAGGAATACTCTACTATGCTTAATCATAATTTCTAATCCAGTTACAAGAAAATTTAAATGAATTAAAATTTCAAAATGTGTGGAAATTTGTTTCTCATTTGAAGGCTCTGAATTAACCAGCATTCCTGTGGCTTAATTCTAGGAAATCTGTTTTTACCTTATTACAAACTAAAGGTTTAAGTGGCTCTCATGTGGAATTTTTTTGGTCTTAGCTCGTCATCACCCAATTCTAAGCTCATTCAGAAAGTTAGCTGATAGAGAGTCACAGACCAATCAATGAGGAATGATAAGCAGAAAAGGGTTTTTTAAAAAGACATAAAAGTTGAGTATTAGTTGGTTGAAGCAAGCATTTAGTATTTACAAAGAGTAACTGTAGTAGATTTTTTTTCAATAGTAAAGATAATCTCCCCTACTCTAATAATTAAAAACAAAAGTAAGAGGAAATAATTCAACTTTATTACCTCTGGAGAAAAATAAGCTAAATCAAAGAACTGCATTTTTCTTATGAATTTAAACTCGAAACCAAAACTTTCAATGGAATCACAGCACCATCTGCAGGTTCAAAATTGTAATTCACAGATTTTATAAAAATTCTTTCTTTTTTTTTTCTTTTCAAGATGGAATATAAACCAGAGGGCTTTTAAACAACACTGAAGGATGCTTCCAGAAAAATAAACATAAGAAATAGTACTGTGGATAAATTTATTCTGAGCATCTTGTTCCTATAAAACTTATTAAATATAAAACACAAATGTGAATTTACTGTTTGAATTTGCTTTTCTTTACTTTGACATATTCTTTTTTTTTTTTATCTTGCTTTGACATATTCTTCCATAAAATTTGTCCATAATCCAATTCCTTTTCTACCTTAAGGACTGTCAGTAAAATGATGCAAGGGAAACTATCATCACTCATTTATACGGGTAGAAAATACCTTCTAGATCCTTCTTTTACAAATAAGTAAACTGGCATCCAAAAAGTTAACTAATTTTTGCCAGGTCATTTTGATGTTTTATGACAAATAAGGATATAAAGCCAGGTCTTCTGATGTGCATTTAGCACTCTTTTCAATAAGTGCTGGTAATGTTCCATTATTGTTACTGGCACCATTATTAATGCTAACAGATCAGATAAGGAATTTGAATGATCAAAATATTGACAACTCTGCCCCTTTTCACTAAAAGAACCAAAGGCAGGGAAAGAAAATGAACATGGGACTAAAATATACTTGATGTAGGAAGTTAGGTGGAAGGAATTTTTAAGCTCAGGAGATTGACAGGATTCAGATTTGACATTTTTTTCCTTACTGAAAGAGCTTGCTATTGTGGATGATATACATAGATTCTGTTCTATTCTGCCTAATTTTTTTATTCTGCCTTTTCAGACAGCTTTGCCTGCCTATCTTCTCCTAATGCACACCCATTCTTGAGACCTGTCACTGCTCACCTCCTGGAGAGGTGAGTCTAGATCAGAGATTTGGAAACACTGGCTGTGAGCCAAATAGGCCCATCACCTCAATTTTTACATCTCTGGAGGTAATAATGCTATCTATATTTTAAAATAATTTTAAAAGTTAAAAGAAGAATAATATTTTATGACAAATGAAAACTATAAAATATATAAATGTCAGTGTCTATAAATAAAGTTGTATTGGACCACGGGAAAGCTCCTAATAAATATATTGTCTATGGCTGCTTTGTGTTACAATGACAACATTGAATATTTGCAACAAAGACTAAGGCTAAAATATTTACTATTCTTCATAAAAAGAGTTTTCAATCTCTGGTCTAGGATCTCCAGTGTGAAAGATATTGAAGACAACACATCTGGCTTCGTTTTCTTAATTCCAATAGCTTTCTATACCTTTTTTAGGAAATATACATTTGTATATTTGTATATATATTGTATATATATATAGTATATATCTAATGTATAAGTGTTATACATTGTGTCAAATATATGTGCATATATACATGCATACATAATGTACTTCTTATTAAAAGTACACATTTATATAAGATGCATATATATTGTGTATGTTGAAAGTTTATATGTTTAAAGCATATGTATTAGAGGACATATTAAAAGTATGTATATGCCCATTCATGTTTTAACTTAGAAAATTTGAATTTATTTTCAGAATTTTATATTTTTGTCATATTAGTGATTTGATGGAAATAATGTTATAATAATGGTCATTTTCCCATTTAGTTATAAATTAGAATTCATTGTCAACTCTAAAAGTATCTTAACAAATATTAATCAACTGAACCATAATGATCGAAATGGTATGACTGAAGATAACCTCTCCCTTAGCTCTAAGACATCATTACCCATCCCATTTACTGAGATTATCTAATGATCTTGAGTTTCATATGACCGTGGTTTGTACAGGAGCCTGCCCAAGGCCCTATATCTCACTGTTTTGAGTATCAAAAACAGTTTCAAAGAGGTCCTGGGATTCAGGCTGGTAACTCTGAGCTCTATCCTAGAATGGAGTGTGCCTGGCAGCTCTGCCTTCCTCTGCCCCTTGTTTTTCAGCTGTTCTAGCTGGTCTCCAGTTTCCATACCCAGCTTCTCCCAATAGGCTTCTCATTCCTTGGCCCCTGGTCAGACAGCCTGTTTCTGTCATTTTTCCCCAGCTCTGTGACTTCACAGTATACCTGGTTTTAGCTTATTCTCAGGACAGGTCTGATGCCACAGGCCTTCCTACCAGCTGCCCTCTCTGCTCAGTATTCTGAATTTGTCCCTTTGGATCTTCTCTCTGCTCTTCTCCAAGCCCCTGTGACCATAGGGATCATGACATGCAGGCCCTGTGGTCTTCTGGCTTCTGGTTGGACTCATCCAAAGAGAGGTACTGTTTGAAAATCAAAGGGACAAAACAGTAGAAAAGAGAGATCTCTAGGTATTCCTTTCAACCCCGGCATGGTTTGAAAGATGCTACACGTCTCCATCAAGACTGAGCATCTTCCTGGTGGCCCCTCTCCTGCATCCTAGATGTGCTAACAGCTTCCTACAGAGATGGGTTCTTTGCCATCTCATTACTTTTGATATATGTATGAAACTCTCCTCAGTCTTTATTAAATTCTTTTAATTAACCTTAGGAGGGTTCCATTTGCATCCTTCCTAGCCACTTTCTGGGGTACTCTGTCTTCTGAACCATCTGGATTCTTCTTAGAAACATCCAATTTTAGGACTACGTGGCTATAGAAGGCCTGTACATTTTTAAAGTTTTAATATTTTTGACTTAAGGTGGTAGAATCCTTATAGTAATCAAAGTGTAAGCTTGGAGGAAAGTCACCCTAGCCCTAAGCATGTCTGTCTAATTAATGAGCAATTGTTTTTTGAAGATTGTGGCTGAAACACAACTAAATTACAAGTGCATTCAAGCCCTTGAACCACTCATCTCCCTCCTGAAAAAGAGGCTGGACCCATTGCTGACACAAGTCCAGAGGAAAGGTCAAGGTGCTGTCACAAGTCACAAGCCAGACACCAAACCCAGATGAGGTCTTAATGGGAGTAGCAGAATAGCCCTGAGGAAGAGACCTGAGGCCATCATGGTCCCCACCTCTCCAGGGATTCTGGTGTTGGGCCCCTCAGGAAAGAAATTCTCATGGTCTGGAAAGTAGAAGCTGTGGGTGGCTATTTGATAATTTTTTCTTAATTATTCTTGTATCATGTATGTGTAGTCTTTTCACTATCCTTCCCAGTCTTGGAGACTGATCTAACTGATTCATAAAACCATAATTTTCAGCTACGTAGAATTTAAGGAAATTTAGTCCTATCACTTTATTTTGAGAAATTAAGATTCCATACCCCGAAGATGGATGTGACTTCCAGTCAGTAGCAGAACTGAGATTGGGATTTCTCTTTTCTCTACTCAAGTGGATTGTGAAGCCAGTAAATTTGCAGCCCACAGAATAGAGGATGTGTCGGGTAACCCCAAGTGATAGGGGAAAAGTGGGGAGAGAATGAGTCTGCCTCTCTGCTGTGGTCATCTAGCTTTATTATTGGTGCTTGATTAATGTGTACTGATAATGCTAATAGACAGTTGAGTCCAATGACTTACATTTGTTTGAAAATAGCTCTTATCCTAAATAATAACCAAGTGAGTTACTGTCTCTGTTAGTGAAAGGCATCAGAACAGAACAGGACCTAGAAACAGCTTCCTAAGACCATGCTAACCTCTGCATGGCCATCGTGCCTCACAGTGCCTACAGTTTCAAAGTCTCAAAAAAAATCACCAGGCAGGGAAAAGGGAAGCCTAGCTTTTCTATGGAAATAATTCAGAGCTTAAGTATTAGACAGGAAAGGCATGTGTAATACTTCTTTCTTCTCTCTGTGCACAAGAAGAACTATTTTTGGCATTTTTCTTGGGAAAGGAATGAGAATTGGACATTTTGGAGTTGTCCATATTTCTAGGCATAGCCATCAATGGCCTCTGACAAGCATATACTTGGGAATTCTTGTCATTTAAGAGAGGGAAATGAAATGTAGGATTCTGAGATTTTTGCATGACCAAACTGAGGAGTCTCC
>CAUYON010117143.1:0-85517 GCA_963573935.1 Arctocebus calabarensis
TCCATTTTTGTTTTTCATTCAACCAAAACATCTTAATCTCCCCTATTCTCTTACATTTATAACCTGAGGTACAAATTGGCATCCTTATCTTTAATTTTTCATCCCAGCCATCAGTAATAAAGAGCAATACTGTATCTGAAACCATGTGTTCATACTACTTAAAACTGAGCAAAGGGAAGAGAGAGTGTGTGTTGCTAAGTGACTGCATACTACTTTCTGGCTAGTTGTTACCTTATCTGTAGTTGTTGGTGTTATACTCCAAATGGACTGCGGGAGATGAGTTAGAATAATGGTCTGCTTACATTAGAGCACGTGCCTTCTTGGATTGGTCACTAGCACCTTCTTATGTGGAATAGTCAACAGATCATTTTTTAAAACTTACAGATACATAAAAATGTGTTTCTGTTCTGAAAAGATGATGGTCTTTTCTGGGGCCATGGGATTGAAATCCTGGAGTTCGTTTGCTGATTACAAACCTGCTGAATGTGAAAGTCGTTTGAGATCTGCGTGGATTATTTGAAGGCTTCAGCTGTGTTTCCAAGCAGAGACCCTGCATGTAAAAGGATGTTCAGGCAAGGATATAAAAGGGCTGGGCTTTACTTAATCTTTCTCTTACAAAGCCAAGGGCAAGTGGGGCATTTTACAGCTATAAATGAATAATAGAACAAGCAAGGATCACCAATGGGTAGGAAAACCATTGGATGAAAGTGGCTGGGAAGAGGATTCTATTCCTCAGGTTATTATTAATGGAGAAGAAAAGGTGTCTTCCCAGTAGAGAAATTCATTGAAAAATGATCAAACTGAACAAATCTAAAAAGGAAACACACTACACATACTTTCTGATATGATACACTGGGAAAGGAGTCAGTGTTACCTATATGGTATTCTTCCCCCCAAACAGGTAAGCTGAATCTTATCGAGAGGAACAAATCCAACACGTCCAAACTGTATGTCATTCCACAAACCACCTGGTCTAGATTCTTAAAAGTTGTCAATGCCATGAAAGAAAAAGAAGTGAAAGGGAATTTTCTGGATTAAAGGTGAATAAAGGGACAAGGCCGATAAATGCAACCTACGGCTTTTGATCAGATCCTGGATTTTATAAAAATGCTACCAAGTGTGAACTAAACATTAGATAATATTATAGATTCAATGTTAAATTTCTTGAGGTTACAGTGGTATTGTGATTATGTAGGAGAATGTCCTTGTTCTTAGAAGATATATCCTGAAGTATTGAGGACTGAGTTTCATAATATCTGTAACTTATTTGTAAACAGTTAAGCACGTAGCTGAATACCTCCCTACATTGACCTTAAATGGACCTAATTTTCATTATATAATTTTCATTACCTATGTTTACATATGTATATGGTTTGTGTGTATATATATACATGTGTATGTCTGTGTGTATGTGTGTGTATATATATATATGTAAACACAGGTAATATGTGTGTAAAGAGAGAGTCAGAGAGAGAGAAAGCAAATATGATAACATGTGTTTTTAAAATGCAGGCAAAGGAGTTCAACTCAGTGGACAAGGTCAGGTTTCTACACCACCCTACCACCTGAAGAGAGATGACCAATATCTTTCAAATTTACATGCTTTCCTTCAAGATACCCCATAAAATGGAGCTTCCATAACATCTTCTTTTTTGCATACTATACTGATTCTTGCAAGAGAATTCCATACCGCCTTATTTCACGAATATAGCCCTGGAGCCAGACCGCCAGGTTTTAATCCAGGTTCTTAACTTCCTAGCTGTGTGGATTTGGGTAAGTGACTGACTTAATCTCTCCTGATCTCTGTATCCACATTCATAAAAGGGGTGTAACGGTAATAACTATTTCATAGGGTTATTAAAAGAAACAGAGGAAATAAGAAACATAAAAGTCTTCACACAGTGCTTTGTGTATAGTAAGCACTCAATATATATTTCCTATTATTAATATTATTATCATGCATGTTACTCAAATCTCACTCGTAATCACAACTACAATAATAAAAGTGATCAATGAACATGTATTGATCGGCAAAAGACCCCTGCCCTATAGACCTTGTATTATAAGCAGCATTTCCCATAAGCCAGGATAATTCTAAGCATCTTACAGGTATTAACTTGATTAATTCTCAAAACAACCCTGACTCAACAGGTCTCTCATCAAACATCCTGCCTGATGGCTTTGCTTGTTGGAATTTTCCTAGGTTTCTGAAAAATAACCAGGTTAACATGGGTGTATGTGTCGGGGATGGGATTTGTTTTTCCATATTTTATTTTACCTTTCCAATTCCTTAAAAGTGTTTAATAACAAAAATAATTTTTTTTTCTGATTGAGCTAGTCACCAAAGATCCAGTGGAAATAATTAAACGCAAGCACTACTTTCAAGTACATGATATTCCCTGGGATGGGACAAGGAATCTCTTTCAGATTAACAAGAAAGTGGAATGAAGAGTAAATTCAACTTCCCTTTCTTATAGACAGAGTTTCAGAAGCTTGGTTCATACGTCACTATGATTATACTGATTAGAGAAGAGAAAACACTTGGCCTTGAAAGGACTGGGCCATGTTCTGAATTCTGGATTGATTCCCCTCCCTGGTCTCTGGACGCCCTTCAGCCAAGACTCTGTGATGTGAGCCTGCCCTGTGCCCAGGGGGCATCTGCTCAGTTACACAGTTAGCCCAGTATGAATCACAGGGGTGATTCTGTAAACCCATCGGCATCTGTCATTCTTCTCTTACTTGCAATTCCAGACCTGAAGATGTGTCTTTGTTGGACATACTTGAAGTGTCAAATTACGCTGTGCATTTCCAGATACTTTCCAAAACCATCTCAAATCATTCTTACCCCCGCAACACCTCAAGTCACCTTTCCAAATACACTTCATTTCATTTTATAGACCCCTGAGTACTTCCAGGAAAATGTTATTCGTATGTTTCTGTTCCGTGTCCACTTACCTCATCCTACTGTTCAGCAAGACAAATTAGTATTCTCCAAGAAGTCTCATAACCTTTCTTTCCTTTTCCTTGAGGGAAAGGATGACCACAGTTTTAACCAAGTTCAATGTGGCTGGAAACTCAAAGCCACAAATTTTTTACTTTACAAATACTATCTTCCTCTTCCCGAAGAGGCTAGGCTGAAAATCCAGGGAGGGAAAAGCCAGAATAGAAGAAACTGAAGTACCCAAGTAAATTAACCATCATACAATTTATATTCTGTTGATAATGTTTTCTTGAGCATATAAAATGTTTTTATCCTCTAACCTGAAAATTCTACCCCTAGGGTCAGAGGTGTACAAAGATTAAGGAATGACATCATATTATGTACCATTCAGTACAAGAAAAAAATGAAAATTTATTTGAAACTAAGTATCTGACAATATTGGTAAAACAAATTATAGTATGTCCACAATATACTATGTAACCATCAATGACTATTTAATAAAAGAATATTTAGTGACACAGAAACATGTTTATAATTAGGTAACACTGTGTAAGTAAGTTACAATGTTAGTTATAAAAGTATGACATGAGGGTTATTAAAAAATCAGTGTGACAGAATGATAGAACGTTCAGCTGTGACTTCATTGCCAATTGTAAGATCTTTGCTCCAGAATGAAAGGACTTTTCATGTACCAAAAAAGTAGGCAAAAGAGAGTTCTCGGGTCCCCTTCACCCAGCTTCCCCCACTGGTAACATCTTACATAGCCATACATCATTATCAAAACCTTATGTGGATTTTACCAGTTTTTGCATGCACTAATTGTGTTTTGTGTGTGTATAGTTACCTCTAATTTTATCACATATGTATTTATAGGTTCATGTAACCACCACTATAAGGAGGTCAGAGAAGCATTCCATTCTCTATTTCTATAGTTTTGTCACTTTTTTATTTTTTAGAGACAGAGTCTCCCTTTGTAACCTTCAGTAGAGTGCCTTGGCATCACAGCTCACAGCAACTTAAAACTCCTGGGGCTCAAGCAATCCTCTTGTCTCAGCCTCCTGAGTAGCTGGGACTACAGGTGCCCACTACAACACCCGGCTATTTTTTTTTTTTTTTTTTTAGAGATGGGGGCTGTCGGGGGAATGGTCTGGCTTTTGCTCATGCTGGTCTTGAACCTGTGATCTCAGGGCAATCCACCCACCTCGGCCTCCAAAGTGCTAGGATTACAGGTGTGAGTCACTGTACCCAGCCTATAATTTTGTCACTTTGAAAATATTATGTAAGGAGAATCCTACGGTGTCATACCTTTGAGATAGGCTTTTTCTCATTCAGAGGCTATACTTTTCCTGCTCCTTCAAGTACTCTGCTGTCTGAGAAGGTGATTTGCATGAACACGTAGACTAGCGGCTGGAGAATGGTATCTCAAAATGGCTAAAATGGGAGATTTCCTGTGCGTCAGTGACTTGGCCTACTGAACTGAAAAAACTAATAACAGATTCAATATTGTGTTGAAAACAAATATCCATTACAAAATTTTCTTTTAATCACTTAGCAACTCTTAACTCCTTGCCAAGGTATCCAAGGGAAATTGTTAAAAATATCACCCTTTACTCTCCCTCCACCCATCCGTAATTGGTGGGTCCACACTTATGGTGCATCTTAGAAGGGTACAGGTGAAACTTACTAAATGTGGAATATAAATGTCTGCACACGATAACGAAGAAGATGCCATGAAGGCTATGTCAACCAGTTCAATGAAAATATTTCAAGTTGTATATAAAACCAGCCCATTATATCCCATGATTGCATTTATGTACACAACCCTGATTTAATAAAAAAAAAAAGAAAGTAAAAAATATATATATCACACTTTCTGTGTGTGTCTCTGTTTTCTAACTCTGCTTCTTGCTCAAGCTGCCATCTTCTCTCACCTAATGACTCCAATAAGCCTCCTAACTATTCCCTTGCTTCTATTCTTACCCTTCTCTTTCTTTTAAGTTTTTTTTTATTTTACCAAGTTTTCTCCTTTTTTTCAGATTAATATGAGGATGCAAATTATTATGCAAATATGAGGATGAGGAGGTGTGCCATGTACCCTTACATTGTGCCTGTTAGGTGGGAGCACACCCATCCCTCTCCCCCATCCCTGCTCCTTTCCTTCCCTCCTCTCCTCTCTCACCAAATTGAATTGAATTGAGTGTCATATGGGTGTGTATTAGTTTGTCTACTGGCTTCATATTAGTTCATCTGCTGGCTTCATATTACTATTGAGTACATTGGATAACTGCTTCTCCATTCTTGTGATACTTTACCAAGAAGAATGTGTTTCAACTCCATCCAGGCTAATACATCCATAGAGAAGTAAAGTATCCATCTATTTTATGGTTGAATAGTATTCCTTGGTATACACATACTATAGTTAATATTAATCCATTCACGGATTGATGGGCATTTAGGTTGTTTCCACATCTTGGTGGTTGTAAATTGAGCTGCAGTAAGCAGTCTAGTGCAAATGTCCTTAGGATAAAATGATTTGTTTTCTTCTGGGTAGACGGTTAGTAATGGGATTGTGGGATCAAATGGGAGGTCTATTTTCAGTTCTTTGAGGATTCTCCATACTTCTTTCCCCCAAAGGCTTTATTAGTTTGCAGTCCCACCAACAGCGTAAAAGTGTTCCCTTCTTTCCACATCCCTCCCAGCATCTGCAGCTTGGGGAATTTGTGATGTGGGATATTCTCACTGGGGCTAGCTGATATTTCAGGGTGGTTTTGATTTGCATTTCTCTGATGAGTAGGAAAGAAGAGCATTTTCTCATGTTTGGTGGCCATTCATCTGTCTTTTTCATAAAAGGTTCTGTTCTTATTGCTTGCCCAGTGATCATTCTTACCCTGCAATGAATTTAAATGAATTTTAAATTCTAAAATCCATTCCCAGCAACAGCATCAGAACCCTCGGATCCTCATGTGTCCTCATCTCTGACATCTCTTTAAAAGACTTTCTCTGACCCTTTGATCCTTCTCTCCCTTCCACAGGTCATAATCCCTTTATATTGTTTATGTTACTTGTGAAGAAGTGTTAATAACATTTATCCCATTGGCCTATAGTCATTAATTGCTTTCTGATCTAATTATGTTTTCTCCCTCTTCTACAAAATAACCCCCACAACAGCCAAGATCCTTGTGTCCCCTGACTTTGAACAGTAGGCACAGTCTGTGACCTTACTAAGTAGTTATTGACTGAATGGATGATTTAGTGAACATTCATGTGGCTGAAAAATTGTCCTCCAAAGGGATTAATCAAGAGCTGTGATTGCTACATTAGACAATTGTTTGGAAAATCCAGGGAAAATAATTGAGAATTGCTATAGCAGCTGGGGATGTACAAACCTGCTTGGCATTGATAATGATTTAAAATCCATCCGACATACTGAATTCAAAACCTCAACACTGTGCAAAACGGCATTGGACCTTGAAAGGTTGGGATGGTTGGGATGTTGGCTTTCACCCGAATTTCCTGGAGAATAAAGTTCTCTGTCCTTGCTGCCTTATTTGATTTGCTTGCATGTATAGTTATCAGTCCCTTGTAAACTCCTAAGCCACAGGCTAGTGGGAAGCACATGGCAAAGAGAGGCAAGTGTCATGTCGGTGTACAGTAGAGGAACTATTATTCCACATCAACTCGAGTTTGTAAGTTCATTTGACATACATCACTTGAGTTGGTGCTAACAACCCAATGGGGAGACTAGCTGGCTCTATTGGATTGAGTATTTCTTACTTTAGTTATTGACTTATTGATGGAGGTAAGTCATATCGGATTGATGTTTGACATTTGCAGCCAGAAAACAGAACTAATTCATGTTTGGTAGCAAAAGGGTATTTTTCTCAATAAAAGAAAATTGAAAGTCTTCTTCTTTCAAAGAAAAGAAAGGAGATGAAAAATTCTGGTCCTAGTTAAGGACATAGAGGTCCCCCAAACAAAGTATTTCTCTACCATCCTGATAAAACCAGCAGCAGTGTATGGTATTAATAAAATATTTGGCCACCCAGATTTTACTGAAGAAGGATAAAACATCTTAACCAGAAAGTCTCTTTCCACTACTCAGCAGGAGTTCTTCACAGTATGGGCTGGGGGAAGTGTTACTAAGGAAGAATTGCAGTAAGGAAGGACTCTGCTTTCAGGGAGCCATAGCACACATGTAACCTAACACATTAGAGGAATCCAGTTTATCTAAAAGGGCATCAAGGTCATTGAAGTACAAAGCCATGGGAAAATGCCACCAAGGCAGAGAGAGTGAGATCCAGAGTATGAGTTGCTCTTCTCTCACTCTGTGCATTCACTCTTTGATCAAATATTGACTGTTCCTATTATGAAAGTGAAGAATATGGAACCAGGTACTCTGGGAGAGTCCATAATGACCGAGACTCAGATCATGCCTTCCAAAAACTGATCATACAAGTATAGGAGAGAAATGTGTATACAGACAACCCTAAGCCCACATAGAGAATGAACCACAAGAAAGTTATAGGCAATATGTTACAAAAATCCAGATAGAGATTTACCTGGTTGAGGTAGGAAATGGCTCAGAGAGGAGAGGAGGTGAATCAGGAAATTCTTTATGGAAGAGGTGATGTCTGCAAGGAAACTTGAGATCCAGATGGAGTTTGGCTGGGAGGTTGGGGGATTCAGAGGGACTTCCTTTCAGGGGGAGACATCCAGAAACTTTAGTAAAGGAGAATCTCCCTGAGAAGATGGCAGGGGACACGAAGAAACTTGGTTTGATCTGCTCTGAGAAGAGGAGAGAAGAAGCTGTAGGACAAAGACATTCTTTTCTGATTCATAATCAGTTTTCATATCAACTTTGACTTGTAATATACAGATCAAGATGATAAACAAGTTTACTCCAGCAAAACACAACTCAAAGACATAAGCCAACAAATGCCCTTAAGAGGTTTTCATTCCAGACTCCACAAATGTCCAGTTAGGTGTAGGCTCAGGAACATTTCTCTGCTTGGTCCTTTAGTTACTTTTTTCTGAGCTCCTGATCTAGCTCCTTTGGAAGAAGGAAAGAGATCATTTTAAATTCAACTTTGGAGACTTTAGAGGCAATTTCTGCTTAAGTGCATAATAGTGCTTAAGTGTGTGGACTCTTGAAGTCAGTTTGTCCTTATTTTAATCATAATTCATTCCTCCTCCTCCCTACTTTGTAAACTTGACCAAAGTTTACAAAGCCCATTTCCTCATCTCTAAAACTGGGGGATAACAGTATACAGTTGATAGGCTTAATGTTTAAAGATTAAATAAGAGTATTTGCATGAAGACTTTAACCTAATAAATAATGGCACCTATTCAGGAAATCGATACTGCATTATACATTGCTGTGGGTGAAAGCCATGCGATGAGGGTAATTAATGGAACCCAGAGAACTAAGATACCAAAGGATCAGTTGAATTTAGAATAAACCGGCGCAAAACTTATCACCATCACTTAACTTGAGCCTTTCAATTGAAGAGTTAAGGAAGATGACATTTAGAAATGGGATAGAAAATATCACTTGACCAGAAAATTTTGACTAAAATCCATTCTTTCTCTCTCTTTTCATCAATATACTGGAAAGTGGCTTCTTCCTGTGTTGAAGCTTGCAGCACGAAGGACTCTCCAGTGAGTAATCATTTCACTCACCATTGGAAGCAGCTCCCTCTGGCATTACCAATGGAGTTCCATTATTTATATTTTTCAAATAAAATAAAAAGTTCCCAGGACTTATTTGCCTGATGGTTCTTTTTAGAGATTTTTGTTTTATTCAAGTTGTCCATACACAACCGGGCAGATTATGACACCTTGAATAAAAAAACAAAACAAAAAAGAAAAACAAGCAGACTATCTAAGCATTGGGCTCATACAAAGTGAAATTGCAAGCTCGTTGTACCTCCTCATACCTGGGTCACTTTTGTAATATTTTAGGTCACTAGAATTTTGATGCCTTCACTTAAAACAAGACGTTATGAAACTTAATGAAAAATATGTTATATTCATTTATATTTATATTTTAGAACCTATAAAAGTCTCACCTAACTGTATCCTCAGAGTTCACTTTCCTTTGCTTATGGGGATGGGGTAAAATATACAGTTTATCCAGGAAGGCTCATGCCAAAGGCAGATATAGCACTTTGTTTAAAAAGCAGATATCTTATTTCTTACAACCCTCACCTTCTGGCCCAGCCTAATACCATAATTACTCTCTTAAATTTCCCTTTATTTAACATCATCCATTCTGTCTTCTTCTGTTACCATTATTTAACTAACTAAACAGACCAAATATAATACCCAAGGCTGAAAAAGGCATGGATCCAACTTACAGAAACCTGCTTTTAATTTAGGATTATGTGGCCAGTTTCCTAGAAATTGCCACATTTTAAAGAAAATAGATTTTCCTTCTTTATGTCAAGAAATAGCTGATCTAATTAGAATCAGTTTGATCTAATAATGAGTCATTGTAGTGCTGTCTTCACAATGAATATGTTAGTCCCCAATCCAAACTTAATCATCAGATGTGTAGTCTCACTCATCCAAACCAAAAATCAAATCATTGAATTCCCATAAGCACTTTCTCCACTCTCCCAGAGATGCATTAGAAGGCATGAAGATGAAAAGACAAAATAAAATTACATTTGCTGTCAGGTAGACCACAATGAATTGTTTTCTCTTCTAAAGTGATACAGAATTAAGAAAACCACAGGGAAATTACAGAGCTCCAGGGTCAGGGACATGACTAATGTTTTCATGCCTTTTGTGCCTCATAATGCACCACACCCAGAGTGTGCATCAGCTCAGGAAATGAATGCTGAATGGACGTGAACTTCAACCTTGAGAATAATGGGCTGAAAGGTGGGACGAACCCAAAGGGAAGACTCTTTCCAACTTTGCTCTCCATGACACTCTGAAGCTGACCTGATACCCTTGATTGGGTTGTTGGCCTTAGTTTATATGGAATCTTCAGGCCTTGTGGAGAAACTATGCTCACTGAATGCTCAACAAGTAATTGAGCAGGACGCTGGACTTACTTCCCAGTGGGATACTCTGGGAAGCAAATAACAATTTTATATTGGATACTTTTGACCACTACGAGGTCCACAATTTCTGCCATGTCTGGCTACAAATGTAACTAGAAAGCTAGATTTCTACTTTGTCTTTTTAATAATAAGGAATTATCTTGGTCAGACTGGGTAATCAATGAAGAAAAAAGATTTATTTGACTCACAATTCTGATGTTTGCATAAGTACGAGATTGGCCACCTAGTGAAGGCTTCAAGTTGCTGCCACTCATGGTGGAAGGGGGAGCTGGCATCTGTGGGGATTCCACAGCAAGAAAGGAAGCAAGAGAAAGGGAGGGGAGATGCCAAGCTCTTTTTAACAGTCAGCTGTCACAGGAGGGAGAACTCCTTCACCCCAAGGGAGAGCATTAATCTATTCATGAGAGATCTGCCCCCATGGCCCAAATACCTCTGGTTAGGCCTCACCTCCAACATTGGGGATTAAATTTCCACATGGCGAGAACAAACATCAAAACCAAAGTGAAGTAGAAAGTGGCATATACATTGCTAAACAAATTACATTGGAAATGTAAATTTCCACTGTAAACATATCAGATGACCTTAGCACTACCTACAAAAAATTGGTATATGCCCATGACTTTCCCTGAGGAATTTTTTCAGCTCTGGAGCTTAGAGATAATTTTTCTCCTGTTCTGTATTTCTCCACAGTGAGCACATTCTTGTTAGTTTGAACATCACAGGGAAGAAAAAGGAGGCCAAGTTTCAGGCGTAAAAACCGAAATCACAGTTCCCCAAAGATGCATGTTTTTCCTATGTTAATTAGACCAACCAGAAGCAATAGGTGTCTCTCCCCAGAGCCATCACAATGAAAAGCCTTTACCTCAAGTCTTTGTAGTTTCCCCCCAGAGTTTTAAACACACCATCTTTTTGCTTTTTATTTCAGACTAACGTGAGGGTACAAACAACTAGGTTACAGTGTTTGTATTTGTTAGGTAGAGTCCCTGTTGTAGTTGTGCCTGGCATGCAAGAGGTGAGCATACACCCTTACATTGTGCCCATTAAATGGAAACACACCAATCCCCCTTCCTTTTCCAATCCCTCTCCTTTTTCCTCCCTCCCCTCACCTTGAATTGAATTCTCTTGCGTGGGCATGTGTTAAATCATCTCCTGGCTCCATATTACTGTTGAGTACATTGGATACTTGCCTTTCCATTTTTGTGATACTTTACTAAGAGGAATGTGGGAAACACATCATCTCGACTCAGGTGGAATGAGATTGTGGAGAGAGGCTGGAAGTGCTGTGAAGACAAATAAATTTTCAAACTCTTCCTCGATTTCAGCAGAGAATAACGACCACACCAATCACATAATTCAACAATGAATTATGACCATGTTTCTGTCACCAGAATTGACTCCGGTATCTGGACTCTTCATAGGTAAGACTGACTTTGCTTATGGAAACTAGATTTTAACAGCATTCATCCTTCTTTTGAGTTTTCAAATAACTTTATAAAGATAAAAGTGAACTAGCATGTGGGCTATATATATACCCTACCACATATTTACATGGATTTGTGGGCAGAGGCATGCATACCGGGAAAGAAGGCTAACTTTGCTGGCCCCACAAATGTAGCAGTTTCAGGGAGAGAGACACAATAGACATTTAACCAAGCACATCAAAACTACTTAATGGTTTTCTGACGTGCCTTCAGGCAGAAGCAAAGAATAGCATGTCCAATTGGAAGTGGAGGGAGAATTTTGAAGCAGCGAAAAACAAAAAAAGAAAGAAATGAATCCCTCTCTTTCTCGTTTTTTTCTTTTTGAATGCTATAATATAATTTTTCAACATTGTCCTTTTAAAGTCTGACATGAAGATGAAAATTCCTTGCGGATTGAGGGACACTGGAATGCATCAGAAAGGAGGGGACGGAATGTCCTCTAGTGCAGATCTGTAAGAAGTGGGTAGAATTTCTAGTCTCCAGTTCTGACATCCTATGAAAATGATTCTTAACTCTGCCTGACTTGCAGGAACAAGAATGGAACACACACACACACACACACACATTTACATGCTGATTGTTTGTACTTTTACCCCATGATGTGAGTTATAAACAGGGACCTGAGTGGTGGGGACAGTCGTCATCATATTTTTTGTCCCACTACTCTTCTTGACACACAAGATTCTGTGTTTCTCTGCAGTGAGCACCGTCTGTTTAGTTTTCTCAACACGAGGAAGCAAAAAAGGCCGAGTTTCAGCTGCAAAAACCAAAATCACAGCTGTGAGCTGGTCCAGCTTTGGGGCAGGAGTGGCACCCACTCTTCCACCACTGCAGGGGGAGGAAGCTCTGGGCAGTGAGCTGACCCCGGGCCCAGGGCTGGCCCACTCTGCTGGGCTGTGTTCCTGTGCCCCTCAGGACCACTCCAGAGCTTTTCTTCTCTCCTCAAGATTTCCAGAGTTGAAATTCACTTCCGCAAGATGGTGGAACCAAGCTCCAAATCAAGCTCCCCGTGTCCCTACCTCTGAGAAGGACAACTCACCCTGAGACCCTTGGGCCGTGGCCTCCCACTCATGAGGGAGACTGAGGCCTTAGGGTGTGAGCTCCTGTGGCTTCTGGCCCTCCAGGTACAGACTCACCCAGGTCTGTACCTACCCTACTTAGAGTGTCCTAAGAGGAAATTGAACAACCCCCAGGGCCCTGGGACCCCTGTATTTCTCCCAGACTGGCTCAACACATCTCTCTGCAGATAACCCATTTCTCCTTATCTGTCCCTCTCTCCAACCTTCCTTGATTCCCCCGTGGGCTATAAAATTGGTGAAATAGCTCCTGGCTGATTTTTTGACTTCATCCCCCTTCCTTTATGACAACTCGCTTCTCACCCAAATGTCCCAAAAGGCAACTCTGCACTTCTGACCTCCCTTTGAGCTCTTCCCACTCTTCCCTCAGCTACTCCTCCCTGCTCACCGTCATCTGCCCCCCTAAGGACATCAGCATCCTTACAATAATTAATCTTCATGTAACTGAATTTCTGCTCATCTGCCCCTGTTGCCCACACCCTGCTCCTGGAGCCCTGTGTACTCTCTGAACCCTGTTTCTCTCCCTTCTCTGTGGGCTCCTCTTTCTCCCCGTTCTCTGGGGGTTGGCCTTTGCCCCTGTCTTACTCTGCACTTTCCTTGACTGAGCTCACCTGATGTCATTGATCAGGGGCTCATTCACATTCAAAGGGTGGGAAGTTCCATTTTTATGCTGCATCTTGCCCTCTGAGCCTCAGATTCATACATGCCACTGTCTTGGGATAGTTTCATTTCAGTATCAATTAGCAGGCCAGACTCAGCATATCCCACATTGAACCTTGACCTGGGTCTCCACTAAATTTTCTGTCTCAGGGGGTGGTGGCCTCATCCCCTGTTGCGTTACCTGGTTGCAGGTAAATGTCAGCTTCATGCCACCGTGCTGCTAACCAGCCATAAGGACCTTGATTCACCTCCTAAATAGATTTCAAGTTGGCTTCTCTCCTTTTGATGATCAATAGCCTAGTTCAGCTTCTTATCCTCCATCACAAAGAGTAATGCCATGAGCTTCAAGTGTATCTTTCTGAACCCAGTCTTTTCCTTCTCAAATCCACCTGTTACTCATCATTAAAGACAACAGTGACTAAAATCTGACCTGTCTCTACTTGACTTCCCTATTACTACAAGATAAAATTCAAACTCTCCAACTGGATATGTAGGAAGATACAGCATTACATGGTATTTCCAATCAGGAAAAGCTAAAATAATCGCTGAGAATGCCAGCACCCATACAATAAAAGCCTGATATGTCAGTAAGAGTGTACTTGTACTTATAATAAAAATATTTGCATATGTGTCTGTCTCCCCAGTAGATTGTCTTAAAAGAAAAGACTGTCCCCTGAGCTTTGCACATTACCAGGCAAATGGTGAAAATTTAATACAGGATGTCTCTAAAGAAAGCCACCCATAAAGTTTGCCATAGATGTGGAAAATGGAAAATTGTAGCTAAATATAGCTTTATTTATATAATACTTATCACAAAATTTTAATAAAATATTTACAAAATATTCTCTATATGTTGACCACCTCTTTGTAAAATTTTGCAATAAATATTGTGTAAATAAACGTATACCAGGCTACAATTTTCCATTTTCCCCACAAATGGTGACTTTATGGGTGTTTGTTGACATGGGTATGGAGATGGTTTAATGAACTTTTGAAGATCTCTGAAATGTTCTCCTGGAAATCTGAAGACGGGAAGAAATGGCCAGTGAGGTGAAGGGACCAAGGAGCATCTGTGATGGGAGGAAGTGACAAGGGTAGTGGGTGACTGGCACGCGGTGAGCTGGTCTGAAGAACAGAGGTGCCTCCGATGGTCTTGTCTATGCCAAAGAAAAACAGTTGTAAAGATCTGAAAGAAAGGAGTTGTTGAGACATTGAAATGGCCTCAAACCTGCACTTATCCTGTGCGGCTAAGGACAGAATAATGCACATTAGAATTTCTCTGTCTATTTCTGTCATTGGGAGAACAGGTTGTGATCTTTGTGGACTTGCCTTGATATACCAGGTGTTTAGCATATGGGTGTTGGTATTCAAGGGACAATGACTAAGCTCAAGAAGTGTCTACATTTAAGAAATACTGAGCTGATTTATACAATCCTTCTATGCAGTTTGAAGAACATTTCATCACTGGGGAAATACCTTTCTGTTCTAGAGGACTAAAAGGTATCACTTTTACCTCTGGACATGCTTGGGGTCTGACAGGTCTCTCAACGTCCAACAGCTTTGTCCCTAAAAGAAGTTCTCAAGTCTTTATCAAATAAATAGCCTTTTTCCCCCCTTATCTAAATGTAAAGACCTACTCAGTAGTACACTCTTTTGTATTCTTCTTGAGTCCATGTGAATATGGTTTTGGAAATTAAAATGGTAGACAAATCTCAGATATCATTTTTATTGCTATTACCAAAAACTTCCTGTGCTCATGGGCAAATAGTAAATACAGACCTCTTTGTTCCCAACCTAACTACTTCTAAGAAAAGAAACGCCTTCTCATTCTTCTTCTTGTCTGTCCGTTGACCCTTCGATTTCTAGAATCCCAATTCTTCTGACCTTTAATAAAATTCTAAAATTCTCAAAGGAATTCTCTGGTATTGTCCATGAGGCCAAATGTTTGTGGTACACTAGAAAAACATACTATGGAAAGCTGGCTGGATTATTATATTTTCCAGAACCTTCAATATGTGACATTTAAAAGGATAATTAGACACCTGAGTGTTAGTGCTATAAGGAAGCTCCTGCCTCCGAGAAACTAACAAAACCAAGCTAAGAGAGCTGTCACTTGCAAGAAATTGCTCTCACCTTCTCACCCACTTTTGTTTGCTTGCTTGTTTGTTTTTCTATGCTTGGATATTGTTCTCTGATTTCTTCCCATCTATGGTGAGGAGTTATATATTCATTGCTCATATTATAAAATCTCCTTATCTTGACTCCACAAAATTGTGCCAGATTTCTAAGTTGAAAGTAAGGTGAAAGGAAGACTTAGAAAAAAAAATTAGGGAATTGAAAGATGCTTCATTTCTCTGCTACTTTTAACCTACTATAATAGAAAAACAATGCTAGGACTGTGATTCTCATAAGTCAGTGGTGAGAGTAATTATTTCTAGAGCCTCATTCCAGAGGATAATTTGGCAGTGTGTGAAAAGTGTAAATGTCTTGCCCTTTGACCTGAGGAAAATGACAGGAATGTATTCAGAAGGATATTTATCACTACAGCATTATTTATTAAAACAAAAATCTAGAAAAAACCTAAAAAGGGTATTGGTTTAAAAAAAAGAAAGGAATTCCAGACAGTCATTAAAAATAATGATATTGTTTTATAAAGGTCCGTGTAGTATGAGAGAAAAAAAAAATTACAAAACAGCGTGGCGCCTGTGGCTCAAAGGAGTAGGGCGCTGGCCCCACATGCTGGAGGTGGTGGTTCAAACTCAGCCCTGGCCAAAAACTGCAACCAAAAAAAAAAAAAAAAAAATTACAAAACAGGACATATGGTAAAATTTCACTTTTGCTAAATCATGTTCATGTATTTTAAAAGTCTCTAAGGATATTTAAAATGTTAACAGTAGTTATCACCACTGGAGTGGAATGTTAGGTATTTTTGCAAAATATCTTTTCATGCTGCTTGAAAATTTTATCATGAATATATATGATTTCTCATTTGGGGAAATAAAACACCAACTTTCATACCAGAACTTTTCAAGGGCCCACAATAGGGGACCCTGGGGCGAGGGCAGGGAACAAGAGCACATTGCCCTGATCCTTCTTGCTCAGAATTTTCAGTCAACCTTGTAGGGTCTGCTGAGCAGCTAAGAACCAGACATGCACATTCCACAAGGAGCAGTTCAAGATCATGAACTCATCCTGACAGAGAGCAAGTCTGAGCATCCTTGGCCCCATCTCAGAGGGACGCCAGAAACTCAGGGTCTAGGAATAGTGGTGCCTGCCTTGGAAGGCACGTGGCACCCCTGTGAGTTCAAGATCCCCAGGGCAGCCCAGAATATTAGCAGAAAAGCTGCATTCCATTCCAGGGAAGAGAGCCCTTAAAACCCCTTGGAGAACAGATTAACCAGCTCCCCTGTCATTGTGCCCCATTCCTCAAGGCAGATACTAGTTCCCAAACACGTTCCACACAAACCCTGTGCATCGCGCACAGAGACACAAGGTTTACTGGTGTAAATATTCCGTGCCTACTATACAGTCCTTTCGAAACAAAACAAAACTCAGTTTAAAATAATAAACCTTCCATTGATGTTGATAATGAAGAAGATATAGTACTAAGTCAGGCTTAATTTTGGAATCTTGAAAATAATTCCTAGCATGTGGGGCTAGTTATTTTATAATAAATAAATAATTCCAGCTATTTCTCTGTAGACTCCATAACAAGCTCTTTCTTCCTTCCTTCCTTCCTTCCTTCCTTCCTTCCTTCCTTCCTTCCTTCCTTCCTTCCTTCCTTCCTTCCTTTCTTTCTTTCTTTCTTTCTTTCTTTCTTTCTTTGGTTTGGGTTTGTTTTAACAGCAGTAACCTTCAGAAAACACAGTTCCTTCAGATTTCCCAGCCAGCAGGAAGGAGTTGCTGGCAGAGCCTGATATAGCCCCATGTGCAGTGAGCGGCACTGTTTGTTGGTGCATCAACTTGAGACCCACCATTCATCCCCAAAGCTTTGGTTTCTTCACCCTCGTGGATCATCACTGATGTCTATTCCTTCCACATGTATAATTACAGGGCCAGCTTTGGTAGATGGGTGACACAGTCGAAAGAGCATATAGTGATGCCATGAAGAGTGGGCCAGGCGACCTCGGCTTGTGCTGGAATGGAAGAAGCCGGTCACCCTGGGAACAGCAAACAGAGGAACCAGAAGCACTTGTTTCCTGAGCACTTGTGTATAAGAACTGTTATTATTTAGTTTTTTGTTTAGTTTTGTTTTGTTTTGAATTTCAGGTACAAACAACCAGGTCATGGTATTTGAGTTAGGTAGAATCCTTCTTGTAGCTGTGTCCTGCATCCAAAAAGTGTGTCATATGCCCTGACATTGTGCCCATTGAGTGGGAGCACTCCAAACCCCTCCTCTTTCCCTCTTCTTTCATTCCTCCTCCCCCCAGTTTGAATTGAAATGAGTTTTTCTCCTATGTGGGTGCAAATTAGTTTGTTTACTGGCTTCGTATTAACATTGAGTACATTGGGTATTTGCTTTTCTATTCTTGTGATGGTGAGTGTACTTCAACTCCATTCAGGTTGATACAAAAGATGTGAAGTCTCCATCCTTTTATGGCTGAATAGTACTCCACGTATGCAGATACCACAGTTTGTTAATCCATTCCTGAGTTGATGGGCATTTAGGTTGTTCCCACATCTTGGTGATTGTAAATTGAGCTATAATATACAATCTAGTACAAACATCTTTATGAAAAAATGATTTGTTTTCTTCTCAGTCGATGCTTAGTAGTGGAATTGTGGAGTCTCACTTTGTTGCCCTGGGTAGAGTGCTGTGGTGTCATCAATAACTCACAGCAACCTCAAACTCCTGGGCTCAAGCGACCTTCTTTCCTCGGCCTTCCGAGTAGCCCACCATAATGCTCAACTAGTTTTTCTAATTTTAGTAGAGATAAGATCATGCTCTTGCTCAAGCTAGACTCAAAGGCCTGAGCTCAAGCAATTCACCCACTTCAGCCTCCCAGAGTGCTAGGATTACAGAGGTGAGCCACCACACCCAGTCCAAGAGGTTATTCATGCACATTAGAAAGTAGCATCTACTGAGGACCTACCGTGTGCCCAGAGCTGTGCCTGGTTCTCTAGATATTCAATCTCATTATGTCTGACAATAACTCTATGTGATCAGGACAATTATGCCCTTTGAATGGGAGAGAGAAATGAAGCTTTGGCAGTCACTTAACTAGTAGTGGTAGAGTCAGAACTGCCACATCAGTCCTACCCCAGCACCGGAGCTCAACCACTCACTAAATTACAACACCTCTCATTCACTCTGCGGAGCAGGGAACCACATCTGGGAGACGTGAGTAATTCACCCAAAGTCATGTGGCTAATAGGCACTAGAGTGAAGATTTGAAAGTGGATCTGTCTAATACCAAAACTCATGATTGTTCACCCCCATGTGAGGCTGCCCCAGATTCTAGCAGGAAAGTCAGATTCTCAGCTGGCTTACCAGCATTTGCCTCATCTGTCTTCACCCTGCAGTCTTAGTTACTATGTCCAGCTTTATACCCAAAATATGGTTAACAAAAAAATGAAAGAACTTTGGGTTTGTGTGACCCCATACGCCATGCTGACGAAGCCAATTTTAGGCTAAGTTTTGGAGATCTATGGACACATGCTGTAACTTCGATGGTATTTCCTTTTTAATTCTGTTTGCTTTCTTCACGCACCTTTCTGCTGCTGACTTCACCAGCATCAGCGCCAACAAGGAAAGGAACAAATTACGGGCCAAGAATCAGTAAAAGGTCCAAGCCTGAAAACAACCCCGAAGAAAGAGTGTTGGGTTTTTGTTGTTGTTGTTGTTGTTGTCGTCGTCATTAGCTTGTCTGCTTTTGCTGAAAGGCCCTTTCTTATCCCCCAGCCCACAATCTGTAAAGTTAGCTCTCAGGCACTATGACCAGCCTGGGACAGTAATCAAAGCCACATTTCCATTGAGTAATCAAAGCCACATTTCCATTGATATCCTAAAATGCACTGGCCACATAGGTTTACTTATGGATTTGTCAGACCTCACCTCCAAGGTCTGTGTAGTTTGGTGGTGTCCCTACATGCTCATGTGTCAGATTCTCAGCTCGGCAGTGGTGCCCATGTCATGCAGGGGAACCTCTGTAAGTTGACCACCAAAGGGACTATAACAAACTGGTCAACCGATGGGGGTGGTTGACATAAGGAATGAGGCCCACTGGGCTGATACACACATGTGGGGCATGTCCAGTCAATGAAAATTAGGTCAACTTAAGGAGGTGGTCAGCTATGGAGGTTCCACTGTATTTTTCCTCTTCTTGTTGGACTCCCAAAGGCCCATGGTCATTGTTGTCTTCTTCACCAGAGAAAGCACCATTGGTGCTGGGAGATGCCTCTCAGGAAAGCAGAGGGATCTATTTCTAGGCTCTTATCTTCCCACACTGCCTGGTGCCTGGTCCTCAGGGGACTCGGCAGAGATGTTCACAGTGTTGCTCACTTTCTGATGTCTCTCTGCATTTTGTCACCATGAGTCTAGGGTGTTTTTGACCTACACCTAAAAAGGCCATTGAGAAAACAGTAGTCTGGTCAAGGTCCTTTTGAAAAAAGCCCAACAATTATGTCAGCTGAGCTGTTGGGAGAGGGGTTTTCCCACACATGAACAAATGCAGCTGAGTTTATGAATGGGGCTGTTCGAGACACATAGAATTGTGGCCCTAAGGATCTCCAGCTAGCAGAGTAGGAAGTGTGACACTAGGAGTGAGAGGTCGTAGACTGTGCAACTGTCTAGCAATGGGCACCTCTGTTGATTCATTCCTCCAAGATGTTACCTTCCAGGAAAGTGTTTGGCTGGAAACTTTGTGTTAAGTCCTCAGAGAAAGCTTGAAGTTGAAGGTGAAGATGGAACTTTCTTCATCTGCTTATATGTCAAGGCCTAGCATAGGAATATTGATAAAATATCTTTTGAGAACTTTATACCAGAATCTTTTATAGCGTCTAGGTACAAAGTCAACCCCATGGTGATACTCACTGACAAATGACATTTATCCTGTGATACTTCTTTTGCCAGGTATTACACCGTGTCATTTAGATTCTCTTTCTTATTGGACTTCACAACTGCCCTACACAATACGTATGACTACCCCTATTTTGTGAGTGGCAAAAACTGAAACACAGAGTGTCAGAGTAACTTTTTCAAGGTTATACCTAGTCTGTGAGAGTAAAAATAAGACACGTGGAGGCCAATGGGGTGGCTTACATCTGTGATCCCAGCACTTTGGGAGACCAAGGTAGGAGGATCGCAGGATCAAATGGGAGGTCTAATTGGAGTTTTTTGAGGATTCTCCATTCTTCTTTCCAAAGAGATTGGATTAGTTTGCAGTCACACCAACAATGTAAAAATATTCCCTTCTCTAATATTAAAAAAAAAAATGGCCAGACGCAGTGGCTAATGCCTGTAATCCTAGCATTCTGGGAGGCCGAGGCAGTTGGATTGCCTGAGGGATCAAGACCAGCCTGAGACCCCCATCTTTAAAAATAGCCAGGCAGTGTGGCAAGTGCCTGTAGTCCTAGCTATTCAGGAGGCTGAGGCAAGAGGATCACTTGAGCCCAAGCGTTTGAGGTTGCCATGAGCTATGATGCCATAGCACTCTACCAAGGGAGACAAAGTGAGACACTGTCTCAAAAAAGAGAGAGAGAGAGTCAAAATTCCACTACTGATGTTTCTAGTAAATACTCTTACCATGGATTCTGGTCAGTGGTTGGGAAGACTGTGTAAAGGAAGATGTTGTTCTGAGGCTTGTCCCTTTGGAGACCCATTTGCCAGAGACATAATGTACCCAGAAGAGCAGAAATGAACTGTTTAAATCCAGCTCCAACTCCTTGACCTTCACAACTTCTTCTTACAAACCTTGCTTATGACCTCTGGTGCCCACCTAACCACCCCCAAGAAATTTACTTCTGTGTTTCTGCAGGTTTTTTGCCTTCTAAACAGATACTGTCTGGTGGCCTCAGGATAAAGAATTCCTTAGGCTCCTCTCAGTCCTGTGGGGCGCTTGGCTCTTGAGATAAGGGGACCAGGCCATACCAGCAGCCAGCTTCCACCACTGCTGAGAAATCTCATTGACTTTGAGTCCTATCTATACCACTTTCCCATGTCCAAAATAATCAAGAAACACATTTCAGAAACCTAAAAATGAAAACACCTTCTTGAGATAAGGAATATTTTAGAAGGAGCCTAAAAATAAAATGCAATCACAATCTATAGATGCCTTGGTGTTGGGCTGATGTGTTTCAATTTTATTTGAAAAGCATCAGCTACGTGATGTCAGGCAAGAAGGAGTTTTAATCTCTAAAGTGCCATTTCTTCATCTGTAACTGGCCAGCGTGGTAGCTACTGGCCCCTAGAGTGGTGCCGTAGGTGTAAAATACTGGATTCAAAGATACAGGAAAAAAAAAAAAGAAGAAGAAGAATGTCAAATACATTGCTAATATACTTTGTGATTCATGTAATTAATATATAACAATTTTAATACGATTACATGAAGAGATTGACATTTTAGATACACAGTTAAATAAAATGTATTATTAATTTTTTTAAATGCTGCGATCATAATCCAGATTTAACCAGAATGTTTTTACACGCTGAGTGCAAGGCAACCCTGCTTTGAGAGCAGGCTAAGTCGGACCTGGCAAAACACTGTTGCTGTGCTAACCATGGACAGGTGAATCCAGAGAAGGAAACTGGAAAGAACAGGAAGGGATTCTGAGTCCTGGGTGCGCATTTAATCCTCTGAATTCTTTTGGAATTCACCACCAAATTCATTACTTGTTTGTTACCCTCTAGGCAGAAGGATTAAAACTTAAAAAAAGAGAGAGAGAGAGAGAAATTCTGCAGTAGAGAAACAGATCAAAGGCAGCTGAACTTGGTCAGTGGCATGCAGGATAAATATTATTTCATGGCTCAAACAAATCTTCTGGCTGCCTGGGCGAGACATGTCGATAAGGCACTTTTATGTCTCTCCTTTCCCCTGCCCTCCCCCCCAATCCTGGTGACCTCGCCTTCTTTTTATTTCTCTGAGGGGCCCCTTGTGATATTTTCATAACCAGAAAGCAGAGTGATCATCTGAGTAGGGTAGGAAGACTCTAGATTTTCAGACAGAAACAAGATGAGTTTCACACCTCCCCATCTGCCAGCTAGCCACGGGGAGGCTGGTGTGTTACTACCATGAAAAGCCATTTCTATTCTGTGTGGGTCTGAGCTGCCAGGAGATATATTATGTTCCGGTCCTACCATCTCATCATGAGATGATTTTAACGAATGCAGTTTTGAAAGTATCTTGTGAAAATGGAATATCAGGAAGAACCATCAGCTGCGTGGTGATAATCCTGGGTCCTGTGAGCTGAGGGGCTCAGCCCCAGGAAGTTAGCAGATTCTCCAGCCCATGAAAATGACAAATGAACTTCTTAAGCAGTTGGGATGCACCAGGCATACTTTCAAGCACTTTGCAGACATCCTCTCTTTTAATTCTTCCAGAAACCCTCTCAGGTATCCCCTACTTTAACTTTTACTGATGGGTACAGATGTCACTTGCCTAAGATCACATGGCTATTAAGTGGCGGAGTCAGAATTACAAACCAAGTCTGTGTGGTCGCTATGCCAAGGCTCTGAACCACCAACGTATGGAGATCACACAGCCAGGTCCCTTCTGCTGTGTCCTTACATTTTCAGCAAAACTATCAAACTTTAATAATTTTTCTGATTTCTGGACACAGGAAGTTTTCCATCTGACTCCGTTACTTTTAGAATTTGTTTCTACTGCTGTCTCACATCTCTACCACTGAGAGTTTATTTGAAGGGGGTTGTCCAGAAAATCCAGGGCTGCTGCTACAGCTGTTCTCCATACAACTCTAGAAGGCATCAGCCAACCTAATGTTGTGCAGTGCACAACCTGCACAACAGTACACTGGACTTGAAGTAAAGAAGGACAAATGGCCCCTAATATACTTGCCACCAGCCTTTACCTCTTAACTCATTCCTAGTGAATATAAAGTAATGTACTTACTAAATCATGGTGTCCCATGGCATTGACTTCAATAGTACCCTGGGTTCTCAACTTATTTAACTGACTTAACCATTCTTCTAAGTAATCTCCTCTGTGATTTCTCCAATCCTTTTTAAGGCGCAGCTGTCAGAATCAGAAACTTAACACAAACAGATAGCTTCTGGCACTGTGAATCTAAGACAGTCTATAAAGTTTATGAAGTTCACCTACAAAGTCATAAACTTGTGTTTTAACATAAAAATCCCTAAATTTGCATATACAAATGTGGTTTCCTAAAAACATATATATGAACCCCTTCATAATTACTTTTAGAAACTGTCCCATCTTTTTGTAAAATAGCCTCACTAATGATCTTTTAAAACCTGTTTTTTTTAAAAAAAAAATATATATGAGGTTATATTTGAGTTGGGCAAAAAGTGATCAAGTAAAATGTTAAACCGTTTTATCCATTAAAAAAAAAACATGAGATAAATGAATTACTTTTGTGTGTGTGTAACTTACAAACAGACTCATGAAAATCCCAAGAGATGTTTTCAAATATATTTTGAGGGACAGCATCATCTCACAATGAATGACTATAGTAAAGAAAAACAGTCATTGGCTCTATAAAAGTATGATTTCAAAGAAATATTTCATTTCTTCTTGTTCACGTCTGTCATGAGAATATAACCCCCATTCTTGGTGTTTTGCTCCTGAATGCATGCTAAAGAATAAAAGGTAAAAATAAATTAAAATGACTACCCCAAAATGCTAAATTGAACTCTGTGGCTTGGCATAGACTTCAGGGCTTATGTTTAAAAACTTATTTTTAAAAGACAAGTAATTCAGAGGCAGCAGAAACCACTGAAAACAGTAGGTCTTCAGCCAAGTTGAGTTCCTGACCGTCTAACTGCCTGGCAACCAAATGTTCCATGAATTTCAAGGGCCAAGTAGCAACGTCAGGCTGCCTCTGACATGCACACACGCACTCACACACTCGCGGACTGTGTTAGTCACTACAGATACAGGACAGGTTGTTTATATGTGTGCTGTAAATTAGGATCCTGAACCCCAAAAGTAGCAGGCAGAGGGATCCTGAAGCCAAGTGATTTGGAGACAGGGCCACTGCTGGCCGCACTCTAGCAAATCTCTTGCAGGAGCTGAGGACTCAAGCTCACAGCAGGAATCAAGGTCCCTTCCCAAATGCACAAGTCAGTTAAACCATCTACTCTCCTGGGGTGGGAAGGCCACGGGAAGTGTCAGCGCAGCAGGCCAGACCATATGAAGACTGCAACTCTAAACTGTGCCCTCACTTGTTGACTTTTTGTGCCTGTCCCTGAAGGACACGCCTGGCACAGGGTAGGTACCAATAAATGTCAGTTATCACAGTATTATCTTGAGGTCCTGTTTCTTCCTTTGCAAAAGGAGCTTCAGCAGACGAGTTTCTTCAAGACCCCTCGCTGTTACAGAATTTGAAAACAACTTGCTGTTGAACTAAAGTCTTTTCATACCCTAGGCTGGAGTTTGACTAAGTTAAACCTTTATCCTGCAAGCCAGTGGGCTTCTGGACCCCACAATTGCAGCAAAGAGGGGCCCGGGGTCCCAAGGAAAAAACAATGCATGCGTCTATACGGAGGAGGTGCTCTGCGGAGGTAGGAATCAGAATGATTCAGGAGACATCATCAGTGTACTTTGAAATGAATTAATTATTTACCGAGAGAAGAGCGGGATGATAACAGTGAATGCAAGAAGAAAGGAGAGGCAGGAAAAGAAAAATTCAGAACCGAACAGCAAACAGGCCTCCATAAGATACAGAAATTCATCTCATGACAGTCTTCCCTTCATGAGAAAGTGTGACGATCGTCTTGTTTAGGTTGGGCAAGGTCAAAACTTGATTCTTCCTCAGCACCAACTTAGTGTGACTTCTTTAATTTGAACTTCTAGAAAAGAAATATGCTTGAGTGTTGCCAGAAAATGAGAGCCACCTTACAGTATTATCTGAAAGTATAAAAATGAACCAATGGGCTCCTTAGTGTAGAAATCGATCTAGACCTGTGGTTCTCAAGTGGGGAATGTTTTGCCCACAGAGCACATGTGGCAATGTCTGGAGACCCCCAACTGGGATCACTATGGATGTCTAAGACAGAGGCCAGGAATGCTGCCCTCACACAAGGAGTTATTCAGCCTCAAGGGTCAATAGCACCGAGTTTATGAAATCCTGGTCTAGACAAGGGCGGACACATGAAAAACATAGCACTATAGTCCTGGTGGGTTTTTAGCACTAAACCCCTGGTGGGGTTTTTAGACTTTTCACTGCTATGAGAAGCAAAATTTTACATGCTGCAGAGGTACATGATGCTGAGAGCTTCCTGATCCAATCTGGTCCAAAGCCTGGCTCCCGCGTACCAGAGGTGGCCCTCTCAAATGTTGGCTGGCTCTCTCAAGGGCCTTTAAAAAACTCACCAGGTAAACACATCCTGTGACTTTACAAGCAGGAACAGTTCAATCTTGGAGATCCAGATACCTGATCACTGTTCTCTTTTAAAAAACACCTCCTTCGAAGAAGGAAGAGGCTAGAAATAATTGGAATAAGGAAATCAGCAGTTATCTTGCTATGCAAGACAGGACCCCACCCCGGGTCTATCTGGCAAGTATGTGGGTCTAAGACAGTAAGTACCCCCTGCTTTGTTGGAAAATTGAAGAAGGCCCCACATACACATTAAATTGCTCCCCCCCCCCACACACACACACACAAAAGGCTAGGCAACACTGGTGACCCAGGAAGGCAAGGCTTAGATAGAAAAGATTAGTTAACAGTGCGAGAATGGAAAGTTCTAGATAAACCTGATGTTATTTTCAGATACTGCTCACAGAACCTTGAAGCATGTAGTTAGACTTTGGATCCGGAAGAGTCCACGTTCCCCAGAGATATTTTGCCGTTTCTTGGAATGACCAGGTTCACCGGGGATGTTCTTGTGTTTCCTTTTTGTGCCTGCCTTCAGTACCTCAGAGGACAGGGGCACGCAGCAGTCCCCGCCATGGGGTCAGAAGTTGGTTCCCAAATGTTCACCTGCTGGATTTGGACCAACTCCGGAACCTTAGCACGAAGCCTCGCTCAGGAGTGCCACCTACCGGATGAAGGGGAAAAGACAGAAAAACAGTCCCCAAGATCTCAAAGGGGAGCAGAGAAGATCCTTTCACGGTTGCAAATTCTGGTCAACGCATGTTCTAAAATGCGTCACTCGGGCTCCGATTTAACATCGCTGGTTCTATTTTGATTTTAAAAATGACTCTAGATCGTCTGTGAAACAAAGCTGATGCAGAACCTGACCAGTGTAACAGAGATAGAAGTTGGCACTTATCCGAGAGGTCAGTTGCCTGGAGGCTGGAGAGAAAGAGATGCCGAGAATTCCCCAGTGTCACTAAGAAGGCCACCGGTAGAAATGGCTCCTCGCCTAGAAAAAGGGGTAGAGGAGGGTGTGAGTTTCACTCTATGGCCCCTGGCCCTGGAAACCCCGCTAAACTTTACCATATATTTTTTGTATCACAGAATTTCCGTCCAAAAAGATTGGGATCTGTAATCAAACATAAACCAATTCAGAGGTCGGAACTTTAGGATTCTGTTCACCTATATAAGGTTTCCCTATTTGCAGTCAAGACTCCAATTGAAAAATCCTACATTTAGCAAATTTTGAACCCTGGCAGAATTCGTAGCCTACCTCTCTGCAGGCCTAATTCATACCTAGCAAAGAAATTGCCGTCAGTAAGTAGATAGTTGGCATGGAAACGCTTATTTGCATCGGCCCGCCCCCGCCCCTTTCTGCTACTTCTATTAAATTAGTCATTATTATAGCCATTCCTCAGCGAGTTCCCTTCGCGTGCACAAAGCACTGCACTAGGCAAAGTAGCTTCCTAATAAAACCCTCACGATGTTCCCTGAAGGAGATACTGGAGCTGTTTTCTTTGCAGCTGAGAAACTTGAGGAACCTCATCAAGGTGGCAGGTCACTGCCCGGGAACGGCTGAGCTCTTCTTGCCACACCATCGTCGTTTCTCCTGGACGCCAAGTTAGATTTCAGGACTTAAAAAGAAGGCAAAGGAATTTCTGCAGGCTCTGCTTAATTAATCGGAGTTGTGAGTGAATCCTCGGTGGTGCACCAGGTTGGAAGTTCCTTCTCAAAATTCCCTGAGCGCAGCGTGCTAGAGGTGGCAGCCATGGAGACCAGGAGGGTGCCAGCGCGTGCTGCAGGTGGGCAGAGAGAGGACAGGGAGGAAACGTCTGACAGCCTGGGATCCAGACGTGAGTTTCCCCTCTTCTCTCCATTTATGAAACCATAGGGGTATTCTGGTTCACAGATCCAACCCCTCATTAATAAATCCTAAGGTAGTAAATGTCCCTTTAACAGCTCCTCAGGTTTGTAAATTAAGCTTCATGCCTCAAACAAATAAAACTAAAATAATTAAATGCAGGGGACAGAACAGTAGATGGAGGGGAAGTGTGTTCCCAAAGCTCAGTTTTGGTTTTCTTTCCCCTAGAAGAGCATCCGGCCAGAGTGAACTCCAAATATGAAGAAATAACCACAAATAATGCATTTTCTGTTCTTACCTCCATGCCTTGTTGAAAACACCATTCACTGCGCTTCCAGTAAGTTCCTTCTTTCAACAATCAGGCCACTGTCCCAGAGACTTGGCAGGGGCTTTTGACATAACCAATAGCAAAGGAAATGTTTTAACAGCTCCGTTAATACGCCAACAGAGGTTTGTTGTTATCAAACAGACACTCGGAGCAGAGCCGCTGTGGATCCTCAGGCCCACCTGCTCTGCTGGGAAGGCTGGCTGGCTGGCAGGCAGCGAGTTCCTGCAAGGCCCAGAATTGTCCCTTATTCAGGAGAGCACACAGATTATGAGTTTGGGATTTAGAATCCGTGAGAACTGGGTTTGAGTCCAGGATCTATGGCAAATGGCTTGCTATTTTTAAAGCTTCACACACTTATCATGTTGCCTGGCACATAGTAAGCACTCAATAATAGCAGTGCTTCCCCCCACTTTTTTCTTTACAATTTTAGTTGTTATATATACTATGTACAATTTCATATATCTTAAATATATACTTTCATAAACGTCTATGCATATCAACAACACTCAAAATACAGACCATTTCTAGAACCCTCAAGGGCTTCATCTGCACTTTTTTCATTATATCTGCCTCCCTTCCAAGAAAACAACTTTCCTATCACTGTACAGACATTTTGACTATCATCATACAGATATTTTGACTGTTCTCGAACTTTCTAGAAATTTCCTTGTACGGACTATAGATCCTCTCTTGTGTCTGGTTTCTTTCATTCAGCATCTGTCTTGGTTCATCATGTTTTACCAGTAAATTATTCTATTTTCCTCAACAGCATTAGGCGGCTATGCCACCGTTTATTTATCCATTTCACTGTTAATAGACTTGTGAGTTATTTCTATTTGAGGACTTTATGAACAAAGCTGCTAAGAACTTTCTTATACCTGGTCTTCTTATTTTTTTTGTAGGAATAGAGTATGGAGCCTGTTTCCCTCATTACTGGTCAACCAACCAACTGTTTCAAAATGATTTTTCTCTTCTGCATTTTTCATCTCTCACGTCAGTGAATGTATTCAAATCTTGACTATAGCAATTTCTAATTTGTTCCACTATTTTCGAATCTGTCCTTATATCATATTATTTAGCGTCTGAAGAAGTATCAGGCATAGCTGGAGAACTCCATAAAGATATTTGTGATAATTTTTTTAAAACTATGGATATGAAGATATTTATTTGACTTGAAAATTCCACAGTGGATCTGTTCTTTCTTTCGAAAGTTTATTTCTTTAGACGAAAGCCTAAAGAAATGAAATGTCTTCTGGGAGAGGGAGGGAAAAGATGGGTCTGATGTGAGTCTTTCTTTCAAAAGCAAAGTTGTCAACAATGATATTGACAGAAAAGAATGTGCTAACTGAAGTTAAGAGAGGTTCAGACAAAATCCCACAAAAATTCTCAGCATGTCTCTTAGGAGTCTTCTTTCCCAAATAAATCATCGTTCTGAGGCATGAGACCCTCTCCCGGCTACCCCATCACTGGTAAATGTAGTAGTGTGGGATTTAAACGTGTTAAAGTCTATTAAGAGTCTGTGAGGGTACTATGCAAAGCAATAGCTCCCAGGTTTCACATTTTAAAGACTACCAGGATGAAAAGTGCTCCCCCAATACAGGGTTAATTTGATGAGGATTCTCTTCCAACTTCCAAATCAGTATTTTCTATTTGCTTTGTCCTTAATGTCAAATAAAAACTTCATTTACTTGAAGTTCTTCCTTTTTTTTTTTTTTTGAGACAGGGTCTTGCTATGTTGCCCAGTCTGGAGTACAGTGGCTATTCACAGGCACAATACTACTACTAATCAGCATGAGAGTTTTGACCTGCTCCATTTCTGACCTGGGCTGGTTCACCCCTCCTTTGGTAACCTGGTGGCCCCCTGCTCCCAGAAAGTCACCATTTGGTGCCAAACTTAGTGTGGACACCTGATCAGCATAGCGCACTACAGCCCACAACTCCTGGACTCAAGCAATCCTCCTGTCTCAGCCTCCTAAGTAGCTGGCACACACCACCACATCTGGCTAAAGTTTTCATGAAGCTACAGAAGAAGAACATTTAGCTTTCTCCACGTCCCAGGAGAAACTGAGGCACAAAGAAATTGAATGGACTTAATATAAAATCTTTAAGCAAAGAGCAAATTGGCTAAAAGACAAATAAGGAAGCTTTTTTGGAAGCTAAGAAAAGTTTAGCTGAGGCTTTCTCCTCCTATGTCAGACATAAGGGCTCCTTTGAAAGCAAGGGAGTGTTGGCTACCACACAGGCAGACAAAATAAAAACAAAATATTGGTCATTGGTTATGGGATGTTATATTGAATGCGTATTTTTCTTTTCTTTTTTTTTTGTCAGTTTTTGGCTGGGGCTGGGTTTGAACTCGCTATCTCCGGCATATGGGGCTAGTGCCCTACTCCCTTGAGCCACAGGTGCCACCCATGTATCTTTCTTTATGTGTCTGTGTAGGTAAGTTTCAGAGACTTTCTACTCTAAAGATAGGTGACTCTCAGTGTGGTGCAAAAAATGCCACCTCTGCTTTCCCCGCCTACCTTCTAAAAATTGGGGTGGGAGGGTAGGTTGATCACAGCTCTCCATTTGCCTGACATTCCAGAAGTCTAGAAATTATGAAATAAGTACCTTCTTCAATATAAATATTTGTTTCAAGTTTTGATATTTTTAATAAATTTACTGTAAGTATGAAAGTAAATCATTAAAAAAAGAGCTAGTCATTTTCACTAGTTAAACCGAAGCATATAGTTCCAAAGACTCAGACAATAAAATCTCTCTTTGTAGCCTAACTCTCTGCCTCACCCTGTGTTTGAAGGCTTGTGCCTGGCCTGGGTGTGTACAGAATACCCACTCTTCCTCTGCCCACAGGATGTCCACTGACTCCGAAAGAGATGACTAAAGGACGCTTGCCCCAAAAGGGACTCTGTCTCTAAAATTCCAGTGTATGGCATGGGAGAGAAAGTCATAGAAACTCAAATATTTGATCCTCTGCTCAAATGATGTCAGTGAATAGGCCTTACTTAGAAAAGTCATTTAGCAGCAGCATCTGTGAGTTTCTATCTAGAGCCACAGTGATGTCTTACCTTGAACTTTTAAAACTGAAGACATTAACAAAGCATGGGCATTGCTTTAAAGCCATGCAAGGATCTGGCCAGTTGCAGTGGTTCATGCCTGTAATTCTAGCACTCTGGGAGCCCAAGGCCAGTGGATCACTTGATCTCAGGAGTTGTGAGACCAGCTTAAGCAAGAGTGAGAACTCTGTCTCTACTAAAGTAGAAAAATTAGCTGGGCATGGTGGCGAGTGCCTGTCATCCCAGCTACTTGGGAAGCTGAGGCATGAAGATCACTTGAGCCCAAGAGTTTGAGATTATTGTGAGCTGTAATGATGCCATAGCACTCAATCCCTGGGCAATAAAGGGAGATTGTGTCTCAAAAAAGAAAGAAAGAAAGAAAGAAAAAAAGCTGTGCAAGGATCCAGAAAAGCAAGAAGATATTTTTCATTTGAGGTAAGGGTTAAGTCCTAATAAAATGAAAGGGTCCCTAGCAAAAGGGAAAATTAAGCAGGTAGACCTCTTTTAATTGAACAGCTGGTTAAGAGTAGCTTTTGAGATGAGGAAAAAGCAAGAGAACAGTATAGTTTAAAGAGGAGAGTCAAATTAAAAGCCCTATGTATCTGAAACCAGAAGAAGGGTGCTCAAAAGCGAGCAGATGGGGTAAGTTTCTTTTCCTCACAACCTGGCTGAATATTAAACTTTCAAGTGGTTTTCATAAAGGTTTATAACCTGTAAACCTGGCACTTTGGGAGGCCAAGGAAGGAAGATCAAATGAGGCCAGGAGTTCCAGACCAGCCTGGGCAACATAGCAAGACCCCTGTCTCTACAAAAAATAGAAAAATTAGTTGGGCATGGTGGCAGGAAATGTTCTCCCACCTACTGGGGAGGCTGAAGCAGAAAGATCACTTGAGCCCAGAAGTTTGAGGTTGCTATGAGTGATAACATCTTCACTGCACTCTGGCCTGGACAACAGAGCAAGATCCTGTCACAAAGGAAAAGAGAAAACGTTTATGAGGCTGAGACTCATTCATGGGGTGTGTGCCCTGTGACACCTGCCGTACCATAAGCAACGCGATACATTGCTGTAATCTCACTCCTTCCACCTGACCATCCTACGAGACAGATAGCAATAGCCTGGTTTTTGGATTAGGACATTGGCCTGAGCAGGCAGGCTGCCTCTCCCAATGCAGTACTGGTGGCGAGTTAGGTGGCATGCTCCCCTTCACCACGGCACAGCAATGATGGACACATTCAGAAGTCCCAGATGGTCTGGTCTATAGTGATGGCAAAAAGAGAAACTTCATCCTCACCCCTCCATCAAGCTTTCGGGAATCTATACTGAAAATAAAAGAGCAAGTGGCTAGCATCACGTGCCCTGAAATCAATAAAGAAATAAGAACACCTAGTCAGGCTGCAACCAGCTGCGGCCAAGCCTGCTCCTCAGCCCCTTCTACCACACTGGTTATGCCCCTGGGTAGAACTGAGGATTAAAGCCAGTGTCACCACCCCCTCTGGAAAGATCCCAACCCCCCTAGAGGGCAGAGTTCCACAGTTCCACAGGGCAGTGGTGCTGGACCCAGTTCAGCCACTTATCAGCTATTGCATCAGGCTGCTGATTAAGTTATCTTTGACTTTAATCAATTAACAACTGGCATTTGTGTAGTACTTTAAAGTTAACAAATATGGATGGCGCCTGTGGCTCAAAGGAGTAGGGCGCTGGCCCCATATGCTGGAGGTGGCGGGTTCAAATCCAGCCCCGGACAAAAACCACATACACACAAAAAAATTAAAGTTAACAAATAATTTTTATTCCTTACCCCATTATATCCTCAAAACTACTGTGAAATTAATATCCTGATTTTATAACTGAGGAAGCCAAGAGGTAGAATGACTACCCTTGCACCCAACAAAAGTCAAGGTCAAATCAGGAATCCAAGTATGTTGGGTGTGTTCAATTATTATCAAATTTTGCAAATATGAGAGTAGAGAGGATAAATTATGCTCTCTTGTGCCCACCACCTAGCTCTGATAATTGTTCATCTCTTTCTAGGTTTGCTATATCTTTTTTGTTGTTGTTTTTGTTTTGCTGAAGCCATTTTAGAGACCTCCTATCATTGTACCCCTAAATTCTGTGTATGTATCTCTAAACATTAAGGACACCTGGCTCTTCTGGCTTCAGACTTGTTGGTGTGCTCACTGCTTCAGAACTTTCCCCTGCAACCCACCTGCTTCCTCAGCACCCCCTAGGCAGGGAGGAAGTTCGGGACTAGATGAATTCAAAGCCCATTCCCATTCCGAAATTTCTGGATTCTGGTTTTTACAACCAAAGTAACATTCACCATGATGACTTTTTGGTAATGGTCTCTCTTCACCTTTTGAAGTTGTTTCATCCTTTGTTTTTTTTGTTGGTTTTTTTGTTTTCTTTGTTTGTTTGTTTGTTTGGTTGGTTGGTTGGTTTTGAGACAGGGTCTTGTTCTGTTGCCCAGGCTGGAGTTCAGTGGCCTCATTACAGATCACTGCAATCTCCCATTCCTGGGCTCAAGTGATCTTCCATTCTCATCCTCCTGAATAGCTGGGACTATAG
Organism: Arctocebus calabarensis; assembly: GCA_963573935.1. Classification (NCBI taxonomy): domain Eukaryota; kingdom Metazoa; phylum Chordata; class Mammalia; order Primates; family Lorisidae; genus Arctocebus; species Arctocebus calabarensis. Next base: position 33,529 of record CAUYON010117143.1, read on the forward strand.
GTACATGCCATCATGCCAAGATAATTTTTCTAATTTTTTGTAGAGAAAGGGTCTCACTACATTGTCCAGTTTGACCTGGAACTCCTGGCCTCAAGTGATTCTCCTTTCTCAGCTTCCCCAAATGCAGAGGTTACAGCCATGCTCTACCATGTCTGGCCTCTCTCCCTTTTTTGACTCTAGGACTTTATAGATGATCAGCAGGTGAACTTAGAGTGATGGACAAAATCAGAGCTGGGGCTCAGCACCCATAGATCAGTGGTTAAGGGTGCCAGCCACATACACCAGGGCTGGCAGGTTTGACCCTGGCCTGGGCGTGTTAAACAACAATGACATCTACAACAAAAAAACACCAGGCATTGTGGTGGGAGCCTGTAGTCCCAGCTATGTGGGAGGCTGAAGCAAGAGAATCACTTAAGCCCAAGAGTTTGAGATTGCTGTGAGCTGTGATGCCCAAGCACTCTACCAAGGGTAACATAGTGAGACTCTGTCTTAAAAAAAAAAAATCAGAGCTGGGTAGCCCAGTATAAACAGACTAAGTACATCCTTGGGGTAGCAGCAAAGCAGGGACCCTAAAACGGCTTCGAAAAGAATGGAAAACTTATAAGCACATTACTGAAGTAGTTATCTAGAGAAGATAAGAGCTCGGTTGGTCTTTATTACCTTTATTGTATGTTTTTACTTTGATTTCCAGGGAGCACTCTAAATTTTGCAGTATTTTGTGCCTCTAAAGAACCCATCCTGGCTCCATTGGTATAAAGAACTGAGAATGAGTAAGTTACCAATTAAGAAAATGGAATTCTAGCAGTGTGGACAGGCCAAATTAAAGATTCCAAGTTTTTAAGAAATTGAGAGAATGGGTGGTGCCTGTGGCTCAGAGGAGTAGGGCGCTGACCCCATAGGCCGGAGATGTTGGGTTCAAGCCAAGCCTGGCCAAAAACTGCAAAAAGGAATGAAGGAAGGAAGGAAGGAAGGAAGGAAGGAAGGAAGGAAGGAAGGAAGGAAGGAATGAATGAATTGAGAGAAGAGTGCTCTCTGGCAAGCAATGTAAGTTTCCCTTCCATTCAATTTCAAGAATCAGCTTTTCAAGTGGCTCTCAAAAAAGTCACATGACCGAGGCTTCCTCATGCTGTGACATCTACCGCATCATAAACAATGCGGTACGTTGGCATGATCCTGAGTAATTCACCCGACTATCCAATGAGACAGCCCCATTTTGTGGATTAGGACATTCAACCCACGAGTTTAGGTTGGATGCACCCGGATACATTGGGTGCATCTGAGGATTGTGCAAACTTGACCTGGATACGCTGGGTGCATTTCAGGACTGTGCAAACTCGACTGTGAGTAGAGAGTGTTGTCACTACACCCAAGAAGGTGGCTAAGCTGGACTTTCATCTCACAGTCCCTGAGGCAGGTTCCCTGTCTGCAAGGTCACCTGAGGGCCTCCAGCCATCCTCATTACCCTTTGGTAGTTGCATCTAAGACCTTCAAGCTTCACATGTGGGTGCCCTGGGGGTGCTGCCCTTGGGATGCTGCCCTTAGGGGCTCTGATCTAGAGTCCCCACCTCTGGGGCAGGGGCGGATTGAAAGCCTGGCCCTATGCCTTGGCCAGCTGGGCTGGAAAGCCTGAGCCTGTTCCAGCCAACCTACTTCATACCACGCAGAGAATCCATACCAGACGCTGCCTTGAAGAATCCAGTCCCGGGCAGTTTATTGATCTGGCAGATGATTAAAAGACAGCAGAGATGAGCTCAAGTGCTGCTTTGGTTTTTCCATCCTGCGAGTGAATCTGACATCCCCCTGGGGGATCATTAGACGAGTCTGCTGCTGCCGAGGAGGCACATGACTTCTCGGTGCAGTCGGAGGTCACGGGAATGTCCTGGTCCACGTCTCCTGGCTCGATGCTGCTCTCAGCGAGACACTCTGGGGAGTGACACATTCGCCCTGGATGTGGCATATGCCAACGCCTTGTTCCAGATCGTGTCTACGCCAGCAGGAGCCCGGAGCATCCAGCCCAGCTCTGCCTTTATGGGATGAGGGGAACGATCACAGCGAAGACTGCAGAGTTGTTGCAGCTGCTCCGAGAGAAAAGAGGGGGAAAACCTGGCCGCACCTATTGCAGAAAGTGCTGACCGTTAGCAGCAGTAGGAAGAAGGGAAGGACTTCGGGCTGGTGCATCTGAAATTAGTCACCTGGAGTTGTCATCTGAAACAGACATCTCTGCTGCCGAGTCTTGGATGACCTGAGCTGTGCAACAGATGACTCGGGCTTGTCACTTAAGCAGATATGCTCTGGTTTTAGGAGAAATTATAGCAGGTGAAACGGTCAGGCAGCAGATTATTTACAGCCTGTTCCTAACGTGAGGGTTTTCACAAAGATGGTTTAGGGGACAAAAGCACAAGTTAAAAGGCTCATGTCACTGCTGGTGTTGGCAGTGAAATATCACCAGCTTGGGTTTCGGCAGGACACCTCTAGCAAGGAAGCCTGCTTCCCTCTGCTTAGAGAGTGAACAGCTTTCTACTGGGACAAAAATTGTATACTGCTCTGGCTGGCAATAAGAGAAGGTGAATAGAAAAACGAATATTGGCAATGAAGTTCTTCAAAGTAACCTTTTCCATTCCTCTCTTTCTGCAGTGTCTGATGGCACTGTTGGAATCGCACGTGTACATTCTTTCATCCAAGTCACGTCCAACTTTCCTGAGTTACTAAGGAAAGTTGATTCTGCTTTAAAAGCCTCGAACCAAAAAAAAAAAAAAAGCAGAAGCAGAATTAAATCCCTCTTCTTTCCTTAGAATTCTCTGCAAAACTTGCCGAAGTTAAAAATGCTTTGTCCCAGAAAAGCTCTGGTTTGTACAGAGTTAGATTGGCTGCATTGAAGGGAACGTCCCTAGACATTTTAATGGGCACCAGAGGATAGATAAAATGAGTTCTCTTTACCTTCCCTGCCCCCTACTTCCCCGACCCCTGCAGCACTGGTTTTTGTCAAAGATAGTTGTAGTTACAGCTCATTAATCATCCATCACCCAGACAGACTCTGACAAGAATGCTGATAGCATCTGGGGCTCCCGGGACCAGACTGCAGAGGCAGGGTAAGGGGTTGGGGGGGTGACATTCTCTCCAGCCACCCCGGTCTGCAAGGCCACCAGCCCAAGCGCCTGTTGTATCTCAGCTCTTTTTCTTAGACTGAATGCTCAAGATAAGATCAGGGGGTCAAGCGCTCCGACAATGGGGTCTTTACTACCTGGCCAGTAACAGCACTCCTAGGTCATTCAAAATCCTGGTACGATTAGAAACAACCAGAAACAGTGGGCATCCCTTACTAAAGGCATCCCCAGTGCCGACTTAGGCTCTAGACATAGAGCTGAATTTCTTTCGATCATTATATCAGCAGTGTGAGTCTAGGTCTAGATGCCAGCCGGAACCAGTTCTGGTTTAAATAGTGTGTACATGCGTGCAGACACACGCATATATGTAAAGGATGTGTGTCATTTACATACCGGATGTAATTGCTGAACCTAACATTGGGTCATCTGGTGTGGTAAGCAAGTATAGTATCATTTTATACAGGAAAAGTATACATAGATATACTTTTATATATACTTGTGTATTTATACACACACATATGTGTGTGTGTGTATGTATACAGGGTGGACTTAAAGTTCATGTGCAATTTAAAATAGTTTAACAAAATAAATTGCACGTGAACTTTATGCCCACCCTTTATGTTCACTCTCTCTCTATATATATACACACACACATATCTCTCAAAGAAAAAATAAGTAGATAATAAATTGAATTCCAAAACTCTTCAGAAATTTCTCTTTTTTTTGCAGTTTTTTTTGCCAGGGCTCGGTTTGAACCTGCCACCTCCGGCATATGAGGCCGCTGCCCTACTCCTTTGAGCCACAGGCACTGCCCCCAGATCAGAAATTTCAACAAACAAGTATCTGCTTCTCTCCTAAAAAGATAAACTAATATTAAAATCTTGTTAAGACTCCACACAATTTTTGAAAGACAAGAGTCTTTGCTCACAAATATCTGTGAAGTAGCAGAGAAGGAAAAATCTATAGCACATTAGAGGTGAAAATTTGAAGGCCGCAGAGATGAGCTACCCACCTCCTGTCACTCAGGGGAAGTCCCCTTCTGTGACACCCCATTTAACACAAATTCCATTAGCCACCCTGTCAAAGACCTTCATTTCTTTCCTCAGACACTGACATTAACGGCCGTAATGTCAAGTTCTGGCATCTGGCAGACCTGATTTCCTTGACCAATTCTCTCTTTTCGGGAAACAGAGGGCAGAGGGCAAGAGCTTGGGCAGCAGGCTGGGGTGTCAGGATGGACAGTTGGGTTAGCTTGTTCGATTTCCCCAACGTAGAGGTCAGGGACTGCTACCCGCAGTTAGCTGAGGTCTTGCAGATTTTCTTATTAGACTAGCAGGGCTGGTGTGAGTCATGGGAAGTTTTCAATTTCCAATTAGAGGAAAGATTTCAGGGGTAAATAAATGGAGCTTGTTTGCCCCCACCCTCTCCGTCAGCCACTACCCAGCTATACAGGGTGCAACTTGCAGATGAACTCCAAGCTTAAGGAGGACTGCCCCCACTGTCAAGGTCATGGGAACATTGTCATAGGCTAGTCAAAGCTGTGCATGTAATCCAGTATACAGAAGCTTGTCTGTACACAGGAGCAGTGACAGAAGATCTTAGGCAACATATTAAGACGGCCAAAAGCCACTAAAGGAAATGTACAAGTGAGTCATTTGGGACAGATAGGCCACTTTGGATACCAGGAAGTATTAATTCAAACAACATGATTCCATGAGCACTGCCCTGACCCACACTTCCGCCTTCCCACACCTCAACTCCAAAGAATCCCAAAGAAGAGGAATGTTTCAATAAAAATTTTCAAATGAAGAGGCATACACAGATGGGGGCAGTGTCTCAAGCTTGTCCCAGGACTTTGAGACGCCGAGGCAGAAAGATCCCTGGAATGTGAGCCTGCAGGGAGATCCAATCTTGCCACCCTACTCTAGCCTGGGTGACAGAGAAAAACTCTCTCTCAAAAAAGAAAAACTCTTGTTTTAAGTTTAAAATAAAATAAAATAAACAATAAATTTTTTTGAAAAAAGTTCGGGGTTTTTTTTTGGTTTGTTTTTTCAATAAAAGGCATACCGAAGGCCTTCAGTGGATGGGCGGGGTTTTTTCTGCACAGGGTTTCAGGAGAAGTAACTTCCATCAGTGTTAATGGACGTTAGCTGTTGTCAGGCCTCATGTTGGCTGTTGAGCAAGTTGTACAAATACCCCTAAATGTACGAAAACAGCAGCAGGGTCCAGACATGCCACAGGGCTCTCTCCATAAATAAAAGGTTTTATTTAAGAGATAAGGGGATCTCTGGGGATCTGTAAGAGTCCTTTCCTACAAGATAAATGCAGTGGCATTTGTAGAAAATGAAACTCTCAGAAAAGCCAAGACTTTTCTTGTCAAAACAGGGAGATTACTTTCTAGCAACTAAGTTCAGGCTCTTTGACCTTGCCTGCCATTAGGGTAAAAGAGATAATAAAAGAGGGTGTGAGAGATTGAACCAGATAGCTGAGGTGTGAGGGGCATGGGAAAGATATTTAAATATTTCTGGAGAATGCTGCTCCAAGCAAGATGCTTTTAGGAAAAAAAGACAGAGAGACATGCATTCTCTATTGCTCCGACTGCATTGCAAAGGCAGGACAAAATGATTTGAAATCACATTTAATTTTTACTCGTGATCTAGAGGTGGTGGCTGATGCATTATGGGTGACCCCTAATGCCCTGGGCTGCACTCCCAGGCTTCCAAAGCTGCAGACATGGTGTGTGCTGTGGGGAACGCATGGCTGTCCCGTGCTCAGATGTGCTGGCAATAGGGGCCCTGGCTTGCCTTGTAAAAGTAGCTCCGGAGCAAATCATTAGCACATCTAACCTCAATATTTTGAAATCCAGAAACAACATTGAGTCATGCTGGTCGTACTATAAAGTTTTATTGCATTTTTAAAAAACAGAGTCAAAAACAAGCTGGAGACCATGTGAATTATCTCTTTACATGTGTCAAGCCCAGGAATTTGGCACATGGATCAAAATGATGGAATGAGCCGGGAAAGCCTCTGGGGCTGGGGGGGGGGGGGCCCCCCATCGTTAGAGGAAAATCACCCCAGCCCCCGGGAATGCACGGCACTCCATCAGGCGGGCTCCCCATTGTCCTAACCACATACCTGGCACAGTGTCTGATCTTTGAAAAACTGGGGCTATAAATACCCTTCGTCCTGTACTAAAAATAGGGGCTTTAAAGAGAAAGGAGCCAGAGGGAAGAGCTATCTATCAACCTCTGGTGACTTCACTGTGTGTCTTCCAGGGTTTGAGTTGTCCCACGTCTTTGTGACCTGGGGAAGCCCAGGATCTTAGACATGGTTTGCAAAGGGAAAAAAAAATGAATTAATTAATTAATGCTCTTCTGGGGAAAACTCAGGATTCATTGGTGATGGAAATTACCTGTCAGCTTTTCCCAGATGCTTTCATGAGTCTCTAGGTCAACAATTTCTGGAAGCAGTTCACCAATTTCATCTCAAGTGTCAACTTTGTAAAAATACTCAGTAGACGGGAGAACCCAAGAATGGTTTCTTAGCCCATGGCACACGAGGCTGTGAGAGCCGACAGATTTCCAAGGTTCCCAGGCGGCTCAGGGGTAACTTTACTAAGCTGACCATAATTCAAACCAACAGCTTGAATGATGAGGAGCATTAAACACATGAGAAAATCTAATCAAGTATTTTAGAAGACAAACAAATAGCCTTGCAGCTGACCTGCGATGCCCGGTGCTAAAATAGAATATAGAGCTATAGTAACTAAACTAATATGAGGAGGTCAGCTGGATGTTCCTGGTCCTCCAGTTCCCAGTGTCAAACAGGATTATTACTGAGTCAAGGCCGGATAGAGTCATCACAAATAAAAGCAATCACACTATACAACATTTTTTACAAAGTGAAAGTACATCTCAGAGAGAGAGAGAAAGATAGATCTTCGTATGTGGAGAAAGACCCCCAAATCTGGGCGCCACACTGTCTTTTATACGCTCACTAGTTTGTCCCACCTTTCTCGTGGCAGGATTGGTTGCTGTCTCCCACCTGTGGGTGATTGACAGATTGGTGTTAGATACCAGATTATGTAAGAGGTTAGGTTATTATATAACATTTTCCGTACTAGGCATGCGTCCTCCACTTAGAATCCTTTAAGAAAACTCCACCCATGTTATGCTAATTAGATGGTAATGAGCTGTAGGTCAGTTAAAGGCTCCTTACTGTGTATGTTCCAACCAGAGTCCAGCTCCTAGCCACCGTTTGGTTCCTGCTCTGCAAACTTAGCCCCTTCCTTGCCACCTATTTACCTTTCCACAGACCTAACAACATGATATTAGTCCCAGAATGGAAAAGAAATCAATGGGCCAAGTAGAATGCTGAGAAACAGACCCCCAAAGTCCAATGTTAGATGATAAAGGTGGCAAGTCCATTGAGTGGGGAACAGAAAGATTATTACCAAGTCATTCAAGGATAATCAGTTAACTCGTTAGAAAACCCAAAGTTAACTCGTTAGAAAACCCAAACTCATGGCTTACACCAAAAGATATTCCAGATAGATTAAAAAGATAAGTATTTAAAATAAAATCATAAAAGAAGACAATGTAGCTGCCTGTTTATATAGTTGTTTCATGAAATGAGAAGGCCTTTGGAAGAAGGGCACAAAACGTAGAAAGAATACTTGGCAAAAAAACACACAAAAAACCACCAGGAATGTAAAATAAAACTTCTGTACATTGGCTTGGCGCCTGTGGCTCAGCAGGCTAAGGTGCCAGCCATGTAAACCTGAGCTGGCAGGTTCGAATCCAGCCTAGGCCCCCAACAATGACGGCTGCAACCCAAACAAAAATAGCCAGGCGTTGTGGCAGGCACCTGTAGTCTCAGCTACTTGGGAGGCAGAGGCAGGAGACTCGCTTGAGCCCAGTAATTGGAGGTTGCTGTGAGCTGTGATGCCACAGCACTCTATCCAGGGTGACAGCTTGAGGCTCTGTCTCCAAAAAAAAAAAAGAAAGAAAAAGAAAATATACCTGACATATCTCAAATTAGGTAAAATGACAGAAATTTGAGACTAGGGAGATTCCCCTATGGAGACATTAGATCAGTGTTTTCCAAACTTTTTTAGTCTCTCAACACACTTAAACCTAAAGTTAAACTTCCGAGGCACACTTAAATTATGTTGATAAAAAAAAAAGGATAAAAAAGAAAATAGACCTACTGTACTTTGAACTTCTTTTGAAAATAATTTAATTAATAATCTTCAGGAATTTTCATGGCATACCTAAGACCTCTCACGGCACACCAGTCGAAAAATCACTGCCCTAGATGGATTTCAAGTTCTAAGATGTTGGGTTGGTCTCAAGTATGAAGGGTGGGCCAGGTTAGTTCCTGAAGGTCAAAGGCAACATCAGCAGAACTGGGCTAAGAGGACAGCATGTCCTGACCCCTGCTCGCCAATGGAAACTATTTCTACCAGTGCTCTTTCTGAGGGAGGTTTTCTGAATATTCCAGTGGGGAGAAACCCCACTTCTACCACTTATGGAGTCCTAAAACCCCGAGGACAATTTTGCTTTCTCTCCTTCAAGAGGGCAAGTTCAGACATCGCTGGGAAAACCTGCTGCAACCCGTCCATCCCCCCTCCTGCTGGCCAGCCTGGTGCCCTGCCTCATCTGCCTGTCCAGCTCAGACTCCTGTGCACTTGACATTCTCCGGTTATTACTCTGTGCCCTCATTGCCTCGAGGGGGCTGCCTTATGAAAACCCCACTCTCACCATTCATAGCGTTTTAAAAACAACTCCCCTCGCTCTTCTCGGTGAGAGTCCCCACTGTTGTCATTTTGGAAACTTTGCACCTTAGAGCAGGAGGAGGTAAGGAAAATTTTCAGAATTGAAGGGGAAGATCAAAGTGGAAAGAAGCGCAATACGGGGGGGAGGGGCGAGACGGGCGGCATCTGGAATTCTGCCAGCTGCTCAGGCTCGAGGATTCCCTCCGAACGGCCCAAGTCACTGCGAGCCCCCCGCAGGCTCCACCTTTCCCGGCCCTCTCAACTTCGCAGTATCCAACTTGACTGCAGGAGTTGCCCAGGCCCTAGAAAGGGCAGAGATCTGAAACTGGCAGCCAGTGACTGCACAGAGGAGAGGGGGGAGAGACGGAAGGGAGGAAGAAAGAGAGAGAAGGATGGTGGGCAAGAAAGAGGGGGACAGAGGAAGACCGAGAGGTCATTTGCGTCTTTTTCCTCATTTTCTCAAATGCTGGCCACAGTCCTACAGCCTTAAAGCCTGTGCATCCCATCTCCCCTGGACTCACCTGGTGAAAACTCCCCTCACCTCGTCTGCTCCTCCCTGTACCCCGACTCATGCTCCTGCTATCTGACCATGAGATACTCGCCAAGGCTCTCCGGTGTGCCCCCTGGTCTTCTGTCTGCTCCGTGCCACCCCCAGGGAAGGGCTCCCATGAGCTGCACCCTGAAAACAGGCTCAGGAGAGGTGAAGGTCCCCCAGAGAAGCTGAGGCACACACCGTTCCTCCTAGTGGGCAGCTAGTATTTAGGGATACTGTGCTGTGTGCTGGTGGAGGAAGATGGTCAAGGCATGCCCCTTGTCCATGAGAAGCCAACAGACTTGTGTGCCCAGTCCTCAAGTCCCAGCTCCCTGGGGACACTAGCCCTTCTCATGAAGGAAGACACGGAGGTGCCAGGCGGGGACCAGACGTCTCATGCAGGTGGACAGTTAACTCTCAGTTTATCTGGCTCCCCCCTCATGCCAACTTTTCATTAAGTAATTAATATGAATGGAGGGGGGAGAATCGCCACAAAGAAAGATTAAACCTGTTTCTCACCTCCTCTTACCCAATTTTTAAAAAATACCTGCTAGAAGCTCATATTTTTAAATGGCACCTTTTCCCCACTCCCATAGCCTCACATTTTGTTCCTGCTGACTCACCCCCCTCCCACGCCCGCTGACTCGGCTCATTTCAGCCACTGTGAAAAACAGGTTCTTGCATTGTTTTGTTTTTTTTTTTCCCTGGGTCTGATCAAGTTGAGTTTGTGTTTTCTTTTTTTAAAGTGCAAGTTGTTTCTTGGATCTTTTTTTTTTTTCTTTTTTTCTGATCTAGAAAGCAAAAGAAAGAAAGTCAAGCAGTGTTTTCAAAAATAAAAATTCTGTGGCAGCTTGGAGAACTCTGCAAGTCTGAAGGGTTATCCCGGGCCAGCTCTTGAATGTGAAGCGTAGGGCAGGGTGGAGAGGCTTAGACTGTTCTGGATGTGCATTTGTGTGTATGCTGGGTTTGCCTGGATGTTCCCTGGCCTCCCTCCCCCATTCTCATTGTCACGAATGAGTGTGGGTACCAAGCAGAGACGGAGTGACCAGGGACACAAAGCAATTTTACACAGATTATCACATAAAAGAAAGAATGAAAGAAAAAAAGGAAGCCACGGAAATTGAAAATATGTTCCAGGAGCAGATCAGTCCTTACAAAGTGGTGAAAGACCCGGAGTCTTAGCACATCCCCTGCCTTTTATAAGATCACTAGTTTGTCCCGCTTTTCTCCTGGCAGGACTGGTTGCCCTTTCCCACCTTTGGGGGTGATCGATAGGTTGGGGTAAACAGATTACTTAACAGGTTGGTTATGCAACAGTTTCCCTTTCTAAGCATCCATCTTCTCCAGTATTTTTCACAAAGCTCCACCCATGTTATGGTAATTAGATGGTAATGAGCGCTAGGTCAGGTAAAGGTCATTAAGAACTCCCTACAATGTATGTTCCCACTATTGAACTGTTCCTGGCTACAATTTGATTCCTGCTTTCTGCCCTTAGCCAATTCTTTGCCACCTGTTTACCCTCCCCCAGACCTAACACCTGCACATGAGCACTGTCATGGCAACTGATCAACATACTTACACAGCTTTCACGAGACTATGAAGCATATACTTCACACACACATTTTACATTAAAATAAATGTAAGGAACGTAAAAGATTTTATGCCTGTGTCTATCTATATCTAGACCAGAGAAAAAGACAAAGAAAGTGGGGAACAGTTTGCACCAAGTCATTCTGGGACCCCCAGAGCTCTACAGTAGGCAAAGCAAGCTTACCAGGGTGGGGCTGATCTTGACAGCCTCATGGAGAAAAGGAAGCTGCTAGGCTCCTATCACATGCTGAAATATCAGGAGATTTAAAGGTATGTTTTGTGCTCTGCAGTCAACAGCATCTATAACTTTTCTCCCCGAGACAGAAATAGTTACACTCAGAGATGCTGGATCTTCTTGGACCCTACAAACATGAAATTTATATTCATATGAAAAATATTCCAATGGTGAACAGGAGAACAGAGAGAAACACTTGAAAACAAAGGAATACGTCTCAATAAATTAAGGAAAACAAAGAAAGTGTTCAGCCAGCGCAAGTAGTCTAATTACAACGGACCCTTTGCTTTGCCGCGCACACAATCTGGAGTTTTGGTCACTTGACTTGCCAAGTAAAATGTTTTTTTTCTGCTCCACTATTGACCCAGCAAGTTACAGAGTGTAGTTTTATTGAAAAAGCATGTGCAGAGTATCTCCAGAGCAGCAACGAAGATGAGACTGTTGGCTCCACTTGCTTTTTTTAACGTTTATTTTTTGGCTCTACTTTCTTTAAAGCAATCAAGAGCAGGGAGCCAGTTAACTGATACAATGGCAAATTTTATAGGCCCCTAAACATCAATTTTGAAAGCAGCAAAGAAGAGTCATATATTGTTGTGATCAGCCAAGTACAGAGTTTAGCCTGACTCACCCCCATTTGCATGTGTGCCAGTGTGTTTGCCTTGTTTTTGCTTCCTAGACTGGGGGCCCAACTTTATGTCTTGTGTTGTTTATATTTCCAAAATGCAAATTCTGACTTTCTGCCTGGGAACACTACAAAGTCTTCCCTCACAAACATTAAGGCAACAGGGAATTCACAGATTTCCCACAAAAGAGGCTTTCAAGTCATATTAGATATGATGATATTCATAACAGGTTCCCAGAAAATAAAATGCCCTCTACTTTTTTCTTATTTGCAATGTGAAGTAGGAGAGTGAGTTCTACCAAAAAAAGAAAAATAAAAAGAAGAAAAAAAATAGGAGAAGCAGGGCTTAAGGGGTCTTCTTACTGACTTAAAAAAGTTCCTTAAGAAGCCTCTTGAATTTTATAATAGAACTCTCTAGAAGTTTCTAGAACTTTCTATAAGATCTAATACAGAGTCATGGTATTTTTGCTTAGGTAAAAATAATGATTCTATGAACATGTCCCCTCTTTCCCTCAGAAAAGTTTAAAGATCATTTTTTCTTAAATAGGGCTTCCTTATCATTCTTCATAGAAAACTGGTACAAGGATCACATCAAGAGAAAATATGCATTAGGAGTAGTTGGAAATTTCCTACACTGTCCATTTTTCTTCCTCCACACTCCTCATAAAACTCTGTCTAGCATGTATGTCAACTTAGACATGGTTGGACATAAAAAATTCTCCTTTTCTTGTGGAAACAACAGATATCACACACTGTGGCAGTGAGAGTTGACGACATTTGTCTATCAGTCTAGGACAGGAGCCTCTTCATCCTTAAATGCAGGGACTCACTGAATTTGCTATAATCACAGCTACCAGAGGCGGCACATACCCAGCTCGCTTTTCAGGTGAGATGAGAAAAATAATTTGCCTTACTTCCAATCTAGACTAGGAAAAATTTACTTTAAAAGGTAGGTCTTTAAGATATATTACAGACAGCTCAACTAGTAGCATTTTTTCCCCTTTCTATATGGAATGCAACGTGAGACCTTTTGTAATCAAAATCTCTCCCACACTGTCCCAACAGGGGGCCTATAATTTTCAACACTGGTCTTCCCTAAGGTTAAATCACAGAAGACTGATTGAAAATGTATATAGCTGATTTAAAAGGGACCATGTTCAGTGAACTATTATTAAACATGAGCACACCAAAAAACAGACTACAGGCCTTGGAGGAAAGAACAAAGAGCCATCAAGTGTTAATATTGTCTAGCAAAGGCAAAGAATCAAATAACCTGACTCTACTATGGGCCTGGACAGGATGCCTGGGCCTGTCAAGAGCATTATTAGGATGCCAAATACTTCTAGGTGGGTGGGATGGAATAAAGATATCACTAGAGGAAAAGGAGGGTGGTGAGACAGCCAGAAAGCTATCTACTAGATAATTCTACCTAGAGCCAAGTCTATGTTGTTCAGAGAAGGACATTATCTTTGTTCTCACCAATCATGACTATTAATCTCCAGACTTGGGGACATCCAACCTAGGAGGATGACCAGACTCTCATCTTTACATGGCAGCCTTTATCACAAATAAGATGGTTGGTTTTCTAGGCTTCCACTTCATATCTTGAGAGAGCAATGGAAATTAACAACATCCGTCCATCAGTTCCTCCTTCAAACTGTACTTCAAAACAATAAGTGGCTCTAGAAATGTTTATTGCTATAAAACATTTTGAAAAACAAAAATCTGAGATAAAAAATGATGTTAGCAAAACAACCTCCCTGGCACAATGTCTAAATCTACCCATTTCCAAGAAAATATTGATATTAGGACATCAAATATTAACAAAACAAATTATGCCATCTGAAAAGGAAATGGCACAGAAGGAAGGCCTGGAACATGTTTGTGACTGGGATGCTGTAGCATAAGGAAGTCAAGGAAGTCTGAGTTTCTCTCTAAAATGATAGAATCCATGATGAAGATGTGTTAAAGTTCAGCACATTTATTATTACTTGAGAAAGGAGATGACAAATGCCTTCTTGTTCTCATGAAATCGACTTCTGGCTTTCGTCAGTTGGTATTTGATTGGCAATGAAAACATTTTCCACAGGGTGAGACAGACATCTCAGGATCGCATTTATAATCCATTGGAACCATGAAGTATATGGGAGGAGAATAATTTCAGCTTCCTTGGAAATGCAAAAACAAACCAGGATTTGCCAACTTACAAGTGTTTTGACAACCGTCAAATTGGGGATTCTCAGGGCACGTCAATCAGGAGTGAATTCCTGGGAGCCCTAGGAGAGTTTGCACTCCTGGGAGTGTTTACATGTTTATGCATCAATATGCATTGTCCTAGGGCTCTGGTTTTCATCAGATCCAAAGTCAGCTCCAAAAAGGTTAAGAACCATTGATGTAAAATAAAATAAAAGTGAAAGAGTCTGTTGAAAACAGAAGCTTATTTTTGTGGAAGAACAAATATTGTGGAATTGAACTCTTACAGTAGAGGAAGGACTTGCTGACTTCAGCATTTTCCTGAAGACCTAGAGCCCAGGCCTGGGAAGAGATGAAGGCACAGCCTCATTCCCTTGGTGGGTGGAGGCAAACTCAGAGCCTGTTTTACGTCTTAAGGTCCTCAAAGCCTAGGTTGACTCTTAGGAGTTTATAAATGTATGTCAGGATTAAAGGTCCAGACCTGCTGTGGCAGAAAGTGAGGTGAAAGAATTTAGGAAAAGGGAGCAGGGTATGAAGAACAGACCTAAAATGAGAACCCACAGGCTTCCCAAGGCCTCAGACCAGCACTGCTTCATACTTAAACAGTTTGAAATTAGGACGATGGAATTGAATGTAACCTAGGCAGAAGGAACCCTTTGTAATCACGTTGGACTGCATGTCTGCAAGAGGATTTTATCTGCAAGATAGATACTGACATTAATATCTTTTAACAAGAATGTGGTCAAACACCAAGACTCATGATAACACCGGTCATGACCTTGCCACGCACCCACGGTCAAGCAAAGCCCAACTAGGAGAGAATGAGTGTAGCAATCGAGGTTCTCCAGAGTAACAGAATCATTAGGATGTATATATATACAGACAGAATTATTATAATAAACTGGCTCATGGGGTTATGGAGGTTGACAAGTCCTACAATCTACAGCTGGCAGACTGGAGACTTCAGAGAGTGGATGGGTATAGTTCCCGTCTGAGTCAAAAGGCCTGAGAGCCAGGAGATTGATGGTGCAAGTTCTAGTTCATATACCAAGAAAAGCTAATGTTTCCATTTCAGGGTATTTTTATTATTATCTACTGTTAAAACCTCAATTCTATTTATTTATTCAGTAAACATTTTCTTTTCTTCTTTTTTTTTGAGACAGAGTTTCACTCTGTTGACCAGGGTAGAGTGCCATGGGACTACCAGTTTGCACCAGGAGGTTGGGCTAGTTCTTTTCTATTTTTAGTAGAGACAGAGTCTTGCTCTTGCTCAGGCTGGTCCCCAACTCCTGAGTTCAGGCAATCCACTCACCTTGGCCTCCCAGAGTCCTGAGATTAGAGGTATGAGCCACTGAGTCCAGCCCTCCATTTGAATGTAAAAGCAGGAAAGTCCAATCCTTCAGATGGAGGCAGTCAGGCAGGAGGCGTTCCCTCTTACAGACTTTTCCTTCTATTTAGAATTTTTAACTGACTGAGTGAAGCTCACCCACACTGGGAAGGGCAGACTGCTTTACTCAGTCTACCAACTCCAGTGTTATTATTATTTTTTTTTTTTGGCAAGTGTGCTGCTGAAGTGATCACCATCAACTCAAGTGTTAATCACATCCAGAAACACCCTTTCACACATACCCAGAAAAACATTTGGCTGAATGTCTGGAGGCCCCATGGCCCAGTCAAACTGACACATAAAATTAACCATCACGAAGAGAATGATTCTTTTTTAAGGGACACACCAGTATCTACACATTGAATGTCTATTGTGTTTCCTCAAAACTGCAGCCGAGTCATCTTTACAGATTTAATAATAGTGTCTGGACTTCACTGAGCAATTACTACATGGTAGAAAATGCCTGGGCACGTCATGCTTCATCCTCACTCACTTAAACCTCACAACTTGGGCGGCGCCTGTGGCTCAGCGAGTAGGGTGCCGGTCCCATATACTGAGGGTGGTGGGTTCAAAACCGGCCACGGCTGAACTGCATCAAAAAAATAACCGGGCTTTGTGGCAGGCACCTGTGATCCCAGCTACGTGGGAGGCTGAGGCAAGAGACTCGCCTAAGTCCAGGAGTTGGAGGTTGCTGTGAGCTGTGACTCCATGGCACTCTACTAAGGGCGATAGAATGAGACTCTGTCTCTACAAAAAAAAAATCCTCACAACTTTTTAAAGGAGGTTCTCATATTTTCTCCCATCTCTGTGCCATAGATGAAGAAACTGAGGCACAAAGAGAAGAGATTATTGCAAGAAGTAAGGAAGGCGCTGAGGCTCAAATACAAGCAGTCATGTTTCCAAGTTACATTCCCAACCACCTTTCATCCTGTCTCATGCATTTGTTCCTATCCTATAATACTTTCATAGCTCAAAATGATTTTATGATTTTTTTTTTAGAAACATACTTAGTGCCAGCACGTACTAATTTGAAATTGAATTCCTTGGAAGGCATATTGTTTTTAAAAAGCCAAATGTAATTCAGTATCATATCTACCCATTAAGGTAGTTGATAAACTGAGATAATCACCCTAACTTGCTGAGGGGTTCCTATAATGTAACAAGGTGAACCCTCTAGCACTCTTCATGTGCTAAAAGCAATAGCACAATAGATTTGGGTCCATTTGGTCAACGCTATGGTATTAGGAAATGGGGCCTATGGAATTAGTGCCTTTATAAAACAGACCTCAGGGAGCTCCCCCCTCCCTTCTACCACATTATAACACAGTGCAAAGGTGCCGTCCATGAACCAGAGAACAGGTGCCTAGTACACACTGAGTCTGCAGGGGCCTTGATCGTGGACTTCCCAGCCTCCCGAACAGTGAGAAATAAATGTTGATGGTTTATACACTACCCAGTTAATTTTGTTATAGCAGACCAAATGAACTAAGATAGTCAATGATTCAATGATGCATATAACTGATATGAAAATATTCCATCCTAGCTAATTATGAAAGTAGAAAACTTAACCTTAGTGATTCCTGGACTCTCCAACAAAGAACATGCTGAGACTTTATAGATTTATCCCCTACCTTCATTCAGAATATATAGCATTACAGGTTAAATTGAATTAATTTTTAAAATCATAATCATGCAGAGGGCAGCGCCTGTGGCTCAGCGAATAGGGCACTGGCCCCATATACCGAAGGTGTTAGGTTCAAACCCAGCCTCGGCCAAACTGCAAAAAACAAAAAACTAGCCAGGCATTGTGGCGGGCACCTGTAGTCCCCGCTTCTTGGGAGGCTGAGGCAAGAGAATTGCCTAAGCTCAGGAGCTGGAGGTTCCTGTGAACTATGTCATGCCACAGCACTGTACCGAGGGCAATAACGTGAGACTCTGTCTCTACAAAAAACAAACAAACAAAAAAATCATAGTGAGACTCTGTTTCAAAAAAAAAAGGAGAAAAAAATAGGCCAAAAAAAAATCATACAAAGCAGGATATAGGGAAGATGGTAGGAAGAAGCTCAGTGTAGCAATTAATACAATAAATGTAAAGTGACTATTGTTGCCTATTAAAATACGAGGCTTGTAAAAGTCACCATTAAAACACATTAAATTGTCACATTTAATTGTTGCCTATTAAAATATGAGGCTTGTAAAAGTCACCATTAAAACAATCAAAGAAAGTCTGAAAATAAAAGAATTTTTAATATTCATGTCTGTCAAAGCTTAGTGATTTTCCACCATCTCATGAATCATCATCGGAAGGATTTGGTGAAGATTTCTGAGCACTGCCCCCAAAATGTTGATTCAGTAGATCTGGTTTCTAATCCAATACTCTGGACAGTTGACAAAATTCATGCTTGAGAACCATGTATTCAAGTTTCTTCAAAAAATTCACCCAAAAATCTCATTATGTTTTAAGTAAGTTTATGATTTTCATGGACTGTGGGTTTGACATCCCTGCACTAGAACATCCGAGTCTCCACGCTTCAGCCTTGCCAACAAAACCTTCCATCATCAGCTAACCTTCCTTCTCTCAATTTAGCATTTCCCAATCCCCCAACAAACCATATTTTTTCCATTTATCAAGAGGAGAAAGGAAGCGTGACTCGTCTACTTTATTGCTTCCCAGGCTCCAAAGCTAGGGGGGGTGCGTTTAGGGTACTCTGTCACCATGGCTTTCTGCAGCAGCAAAGATGAAAGTCAAAGAAAATAACCCCCAAAGTGCTGCACTACCGTGGCTAAGTCCTTGGGGGATTTCTTAGACTTGACTTCCCTCAGAAGTCAGGGAAGTCTTCAGCTGAAGTCCATTAAGCAAATTAAAATGCAGGAGAAAAATAAACAGACATTGATGAAGATAGCAGTTTTATGAGGGAAAAGAAGCTGTTACTTCTGACCAACTCTTGAATCCCCAGCCCCTGAAACTCTTTAAGACAATTGTGTTCTCTGAGATACCCTGCTGGCAGTCATAAAAGAAAGTTAATAGAATTTTTTTCTTTGCCCACAAATATAAAAACTGGTACCAAATAAAATAAAAACACATTCTACATCCTGACACCAAGCCATTTGTCCTTTTGTCTCCAAGCAATGAATTCAGTAATAAATCCAACCACTGTGGTATAGAGTACACGCCACATAATGCTTGGGCCTCAGATGAAACAGAGCCACATTATTATATGTGTCCCCCAAACATCATTCTCTGTATATTAAAGAATGATTTCAAATTCATACTGTTAGGAGGTTAGCAGCGGTATCTGAAAAACGTGACATTTTACGTTTTTTGACACCCCTGCTATACCTGCTAAGGATACACCCCAGTATCCTTAGTTACAAAGGATATTCCAAATCCTTAATAATGTGAGTCAAAAAGGATTTATTACACACTTATGATACACAAGCACCTAGGTTTGGGCCTATGATTTGTGCAAAGAAGATGAACAAAAAATTTATCTGGAAATTGGCGGAGAGTGGTGGCTCCCTTTTGAGCTAGGTGACATTTAGCAATCTCCTTAACCTGTCTACCTTCATTTCTCATGGATGATAATAACAGTACTCAACTATTGACCTCTTTAGGTGTTTTTGAGGCTTCAGTGAATTTTTATAAAAATGCTTAGAACAGGCGGGGCACCATGGCTCATGCCTGTAAACCTAGCACTTGGGAGGCTGATGCTGGTGGGTTGCCTGATCTCACCGGTTCGAGACCAGCCTGAGCCAAAGCAATAGCCAGACGTTGTGGCAGGACCTATAGGCCCAGCTACTTGGGAGGCTGAGGCAAGAGAATCACTTGAGCACAAGAGTTTGAGGTTGCTGTGAGCTGTGATGACACAGCACTCGACTGACTGAGGGCAACATAGTGAGACTGTAATCTCAGCACTCTGTGAGCTCAAAGTGAGGTAAGAAGATCACATGAGCCCAGGAGTTCCAGACCAGCCTGAGCAAGACCCTATCTCTACTGAAAATAGAAAAATTAACTGGGGACAGTGGTGGGCACCTGTGATCCCCCTACTCCGGAGGCTGAGGGAGGAGGATCCCTTGAGCCTGCAGCTTGAGCTCACAGTGAGCTGTGATATTGCCACTTGCACTGGTGACAGGGCAAGACTCTATCTCCAAAAAATCAATAAGTATTAAAGTATATGCGAATCATCTTTCTTGCATATGACCGTGATTTTATTTTATGTATTTAAAAATAAAGTCCCCACTTGGACTTTGTCTCTAAGGCAAGGAATATTCCCTCAGGGCAATGACTCTCTGAGCTCTCTGCATATTTTCCTAAGGGGCAGGGGTGAAGCCTGCATTAGATTTTTCCATTTCACATTCTGGGGCAGCTTCAGATGGCCTGCTCTTATCCTCACCTTGCCCTGGGGTTATGGAAACAGCGCCTGGAGCCAGCCTCAGTCTCCAGCAGACTCACTCACACTGGCTGGGCTCTCTCCAGGAGGCTGCAGAAGGTGGAGGAGGTGATGCCTAAATACAAACCTAGTTTTTGGATTTCCCAAGCCAAGTAAATATTCAGCATTTCAAAACATTCTTACATTTTAAAAGCCTCAAGCTTTCCAAAGACTGCAAAATTCTTGACTTCTAAATATTTCCAGCCTTCATACTCCACAGGTATGTAAGTCATCACAGACATTGTATATTTCCAAGCAAATACAGGGAGGAAAACAGAAACCCGAGTCATCTAAACCCGTTAAAAGTGAGAACTATTATTTTGCAGAAGTGTCACAGTATATTCTAAAAGAAAAAAAAAATCAAGTTGTTCTTATTTTATTCATTCATTTTTTTATTTTATTCATTCATTTTTTGGCCGGGGCTGAGTTTGAACCCGCCACCTCCGGCATATGGGGCCAGCACCCTCCTCCTTTGAGCCATAGGTGCCGCCCTATTTATTATTTATTTATTTATTTTTTGAGACATAGTCTCCCTGTCCTCTGTAGAGTGACATGGGTATGTTGCCCTCTGTAGAGTACTATTCCATCACAGCTCACAGCAACCCCAAACTCTTGGGCTTAAGTGATTTTATTGCCTCAGCCTCCCAAGTAACTGGTAGTAGAGATGTACCACCCATCAAGTACCACCATGATGCCCAGCTACTTTTTGTTGCAGTTGTCATTGTTGATTAGCAGATCCGGCCAGGTTTGAACTCGCCAGCCTTGGTGTATGTGGCTGGCACCCTAACCACTCAGCAATGGGCATGGAGCCTGGTCTTATTTTTTAATAGTTAAAAGTATATTTTCCTCTTTTAATTTATTCAATTAATTACAAAAGAGAGTGTTTTTAAAACAGTATTTTTTAATTTTTTTTTTTTTTGAGACACAGCCTCAAGCTGTCATCCTGGATAGAGTGCCGTAGCATCACAGCTCACAGCAACCTCTAATTCCTGGGCTCAAGAAAGTCTCTTGCCTCTGCCTCCCAAGTAGCTGGGACCACAGGCACCTGCCACAATACCTGGCCATTTTTTGGTTGCAGCCATCATTGTTTGGCGGGCCCGGGCTGGATTTGAACCCGCCAGCTCAGGTGTACATGGCTGGCGCCCTAGCCCATTGAGCCACAGGCACCGAGCCCAATTTTTTTTTTTTAATCTCACAGCACACTTGAACCTTAGGGTAAAACTTCCATGGCACACTGAAATTATGTTGATCAAAAAAAAAAAAAAAAAACAGAGAGAGTAAAAGAAAAGAATTTACTTACTGTGCTTTGAACTTTTTTCAAAAATAATTTATTTAATAATCTTTAAAATTTTTCCCAGCACACCTAAGACCCTTGCACACCACACTAGTTGAAAATCACTGCTCTAAAACAGAAAGAACCAGCTCCAACCTCAGCCCAAGTGAGTATCTCTAAAAAGAGCCCATGTTAATCTCAAAGCCAGTTTCTAGTCATTCTACACCAAAAACCAAATTAAATTTGATTATCCTTTCCAGCAGGGCAGAGGGAAAGGCATGGCCAGTTTAAATCCACAGAAACCCCAAACTTCATTTTGCCGATCATTTTAGTATCTTTTCCTTGAACATCTTTCACAAGAGCTGCCTTATAGAATAAAACGGGCCAAATTGGCTGTTGTTTTGTCTGCCTTTTCCCACCGGCTTGTGAAGATACTCACAGCCAGGAAAATGCATGCATTGTGCAGAAATCAAGAGACGAGATGTTCAAATACTCCACAAACCAAGTTACCAGTCACAGGGAAAATCTAAAGGATCGAGAGTTTCCCCCAAGCCCCAAATGAAATTAGAAATAATAACCCCCTGGAAGTGCCCATGATTTTTGACGTTTGGGGAATGCTTGGTTAATATCAAGTATTGTTCCCACATCTGAGTTAGCAGGCGAAATTTCCGTCCAAGCTTGGATTCTTGACTTTTCTCACACAACCTCATTAGTGGCATAAACTCTGCTGTGAAAACCCAGATTTGCAACTCGCATTATCTTTTGTCAGAAATGGTAAGACGTATAAGGCAAAGTGTACAATCCCATGCTGTGTACTTACACGTATACGGCATAAAATAAGGACTGGCAAAGTGGTTGTACCTGATACAACTGGGCTAGTGATCCATTGGTCTCTAAATGGAGGGAAAATTGGGGCCAATCTTCTGTGCCTTCAGGGGTTTGGGAGGGGGAAAGGGCTTTGACTAAAGTAGATGGAGAGATGTTTTTCCCAGAGATTGTCACAACTTCTGGGGACAGAATGCCTGTCCTCAAGATCAGCCACTGTGAACACAAGTACAGTTCCCTAATCCAGCCATGAACAACACAGGTTTGAACCATGCGCATCCACTGATATTTGGATTTTTTACAATAAAAGTCACACCTCACCTGCCTCCCTTTCTACCTCCTCCACCTCTTCCCCCTCTGCCACCGCAGAGATACCGAGACCCCTCCTCTCCCTGCTCCTCAGATGATGAGGATAAAAATCTTTCTGAGGATCCACTCCCACTTGATGAATTGTAAATAGATTTTCTCTTCCTTCTGACTTTCTTGATAACATTTCCTTTTTTCTAGCTTACCTGATTGTAAGAATATAAGACAGAGTACACTTAACATGCAAAATATATGTTCATCAACTATAACATTGATGGGGCTTCCAGGCAATGGAGGGAAATTAGGAGTTAAGGGTGGGGGGAGCCAAACGTCATAGGTAGAGTTTTTTGACTGGGTCGGAGTTGACTTGCTTCACTCCCATGTTGATCAAGGATCAACTGTAATTTGTATACAGCAGATTGGGCAACAGCAGCAATTTGCTATTTTGATTTAGAATTTCCCTAGATGACTGCTATATTCCTGATAAAACATGATGGCTTAGTTGCCATTTTGCAGTGATATGGGCTGATACGTGGATCACTGGATCTCTGGATTAAATGGTAGTTTGTTATTATTCATTTGTTAACTAAGATCCCATGGGTAAGTCCTATTAACTCAATATTTATTAATCTTTGACTAGGTGCCAGACACCAGGGATCTCTTTTTTGGAGCAAGTCACTTAATCACAAATATTCACTCAACAAGCACTCACTGAATGCACACCTAAACCCAGACTTTGTGCTCCGAGTTAAAATTCAAGGAGCTAACTTTCTGGGCCCCAGCTTTTTAATCTGCAAAAGAAGGCAATGGACTACAGTATTTGGAGAGATTTCCTCTGGTTTAATAAAAAAAAAAAAAAAAAAAAGGAAATCTCATTTTCATTGGTTTTATTATTTGTTTATAAATAGTCGTCTTTAATTTATAAACTTCAAGAATCCAGATTTGTTATTGTGATTTCTTCTCCTGATTCTAAATTATACATTCAAAAGGTCACCAGACGATTCTGTCCTCACCATTGGAGCCTGCCAGCATTGCGAATGGAGATAAATGTTAACTGGAATTTTAAACACATGCTTACAAATCACTGCAAACCTCAGATATAATAAATACATGACAGCAAGGATTAAGATCCTTCGAATTATTCTCATAAAACTTCTTTCCCACTTGATAATGGCCATATAATCAGGATTCCAGCAGAGAGGGACCCTGTGTTTGGAGGACAAGCCCAAAGCTAGGGTGTTTTGGTTGGTACCTCTTACCCTTGTTATCTGGTTCACAGTAACAACCCTTTTGCCATTGACAGGAGCCAGCAGATGTAAGCCTGCTGGATTTCTGATTTTTCTTATTCTGGGAGTGCACAATTGGATTAAAGGATGGAAAAAGTCATGCCACACAGACATTTTCCTTTCGAGAAATTAAGGAGAGTTCAGCCACAGTGCAAGTTCTTTCTGCATTTATCTTGGACTGAAAAAAAAAGTTTGGAAATGGCTATAACATGACATGCTGACATATGAGAATAAAAATGGGAGAGGTTGGCAAAGAAAAGAGACGCAACTGTAGATGGGCATTTGTGGGAGGAAGGGTTAGCACAAATGCAGTGGGCAGAAATGAACACACACACACAGGCACACACTCACACACACGTGTGCGCACACAGAGATTCTCCCAGGGTTAGAGCACCAATAACTGAAGAAATTCCTCTGGTACCACAAAGGCTAGTGAACTTGTGCTGCCCTGAGCCGTGCCTAAAGTATTCTGGAGTGTTCTGGAACCCTAGAAAACCCTCGTGCTTTTGGCAATGTTAAGGAATAGAAAGAAACAATCAGAAGGACCCAGTGCAAGATGAGTGTGGTATGAAAGATGCTTGAAGGACCCAAGTCACATCCATCCATATAACTCCAGGCAGGGCAGAAGACAGCCCACCGCAACGTGTCTAACCTTAGCTTAGCATACTCCGGAGTAACGATTCTTAACATTTTGGAAGTCTCAGGTTCTTTGAAAATTTGGTCATATGTAAAGAACATCTGGGGAAAAAATGCACACTAATACCCCGACTCCCATACAATTAATGAGGGGGTTTTTCAGATCCCTGAAGCCCTGGATGAACAACTTCTACCCTTATGAGAAAATAAGTCTAGACTTTATTAATGAATGAATCTTTACGAGGAACAGCCTCACATTTCTTTATCAAAAATACCACAAACCTGCCTGATGCTTTGCCTAAGACTTCATGTTTTTTTGTTTTGATCATGGTAATCATGATCGTTTTAGAGCAGTGATTATCAGGGACTTCTACTGATGATCCTAGTAGCCAGTATACGTTGAGCTCTTGTGATGTGCCAGACACCATTCTAGCACTTTCCATGTATTTTTCCATTTGGTCTTCATATCTGTCCTATTTTAGAAGGCACTATTAGTGTCCCCTTTTATAGGCAAGACAAATGGGAGCACAGAAGAGTTAAAGTAACAATTAGCAATCAGCGGGATATAAATTCATAAGCGGGCAATGTGAAACCAGAGCTTGCATCCCTAATCTTCTAGATTCTTCTACTCAAAAAAAAAAATTGATAAAATCCAAATCATATCCCTTGAATGTCTTCCAGTCCGTAACAGTTTCTCAGCCTTGCTTGTCATGACTTTGGAATATTTTAAGAGTGCTCATCAGGGATTTTGTAGGGTGTCCCTCATTGGGGGTTTACGGTTATTTTCTCGTGGTTCAACTGGGGTTATGGATTTGGGGGAAGAACACTACGGCCATGACATGCCCTTCCCATCACCTCCTATCAGGTGGTGTGAAACATGATCATCCCTAGAGAGGTTAACTGTGATCACTTCGCCGAAGTGGAGTCTACTGGGTTCCTTCACCACGAAGTTACCATTTTCCTTTTCCCATACTCTGCTGGAAGCAAATAACCAAGTCCATTGCTTAGTCAGAGGGAGGAAAATTAAGCTCTATTTTCTGGAGAAGGGATTATCTACACAGACTATTCAGAATTCTTCCATAAGTAACACTTGTTTCTTTCCTTAGATATTTATTTATATCCATATGTGCTCATATAAATTTATTTTATTTTATTTTCTCTATACATATACATGTGTTTATTTGTTCTATTTTCTCTATACATATACATGTGTTTATTTGTTCTCCACTTTTTGCCTTCACAAAATCAAAAAGGCTTAAAATTGAATAACAATAACAAGGGCTAAGAAAAGGACTAGAAACAAAAACCTGGTAAAGAATGAACAAAGATAAATACATTCAGAAAAGAAATCAAACAATTGCTGAAACAAAATATTGAGCAATAACAATAATAATAATAATGCAAAAAAAGTAGCATTCACATTGTCAGATAAAACATAATAAAATATTTTTCCAATTTTAATATCAGGTATATCCAGATGAAGGAGAATGATTTTGAAGTATTTCTTCTTTTTCTATTGTCTATAAGATTTGGCATGATCTGTTGTTTTTTTTGTAGAGGCAGACTGTCACTTTATCACCCTCAGTAGAGTACTGTGGCATCACACAGATCACCGCAACCTCCAACTCCTGGGCTTAGGTGATTCTCTTGCCTCAGCCTCCCAAGTAGCTGGGACTACAGGCGCCCATCACAACGCCTGGCTATTTTTTTTGTTGCAGTTTGGCAGGGCCTGGTTTGAACCCACCACCTTCAGTATATGGGGCCGGTGCCCTACTCACTGAGACACAGGCACCGCCCAATCTATTTTTTTTAATTATCTTCTATTTTTATTTATAAATATTACTTGTCTATTTTTTGAGATTTTGGAAAAAAAAAGAAGTTAGCTGATGACTCCATACTGAACCTCAGAGTCAAAGCATTCTATGATAGACATAAATTCATTTTATTCTCTCAGTTATAAACCAGCGCTATAGTTATTTATTTAGTTGCTCAAAATGTCTCAGTTTAGCCACTGGTAGTTTTTCAGTTTGGTTCAAGAGACCCTTTACTGTGTACCCCCTTTTCTCTCCACTCTTTCTCTTTCTCTTGCATTCTCTGTCTCTCTCTTTCTCCCTCTCTCTTTCTCTTAGCACTTCCTCATGTTCTGGTAGTAACAATATCCTCCAGGTTCATCTTGCATTTTCCCTGTCCTAGTCCTAAAATCAGCCACTTTTCCAAGGATTCCTGGTTTCTTTTATTAGAGACCAAAATGGTAGTAGAAGCAGATCTGGGGGCTGAGTACGCTCATGGCTAATGGGGTGTCACCATCCTAGGTCCTTTTGACAGACAAAGTTAAGAAAGAAATATATATCTACTAACCTTTGTGTACATGTATTTCTATGCAGTAGAACCTCCATAGCTGACCACCTCCCTACATTGACCATCTCCTTCAGTTGACCTAATTTTCATAGACTGGACACCACATATACATATCAGCACAGTAGGCCTAGTTCCTTATGTTGACCACCTCCATGTTGATCAGTTGGCCATAATCCCATAGCTAGTCAATTTACAGATGCTCTACTGTATTAACTTCTGCATCTCAACCTATTAATCTGAAGATAGATAGATCACAGTAGATAGATTTGTATTTTCATATCTGACTCTAAAACCACAGAGGTTATTCTAGTTTTCCTCTTTCACTTGTTTCTAACTTCTTTCTCTGACAGTGTAAACCTGGATCTTATTTACTTACTGCTACTCATTTGCTCATTTGTTTAACCTTAGTTTATCCTATAAAGCTGTTCCGGGATTACCCTGGTGAAATGCAAATTTACCAGCTAGAGTACAATGTTTAGATACAGATCTTTCTGCCTTTAGACTTAAACTATCCAGTTAAAACACTGTGTTCCAAAATTAAATACATCAGCAATTCTTTCCCCACCTGCTTTAGTGAGGTTATGTCACACATCTGTAATGCAGTTAGGTCTTTTATTTACAGTCTGAATTCTATCCTGGGATTCCCCCCAACATCTTGGATGATTTTTTTTTTAGTTTGCAAACAATGAAGTTCACTCTTTGTAATGTGTGATTCTATGGGTTTTGACAAATTCATGAAGTCCTGAGTCCACTACCCTAGTACTGTGAGGAATCTAAAGAAACTTGTGTGGTCCCTTACTGGTCAATTCCTCCTCTGATCTCTGAAAAACACTGATCTGGTTTCCGGCCCCATAGTTTTGCTTTTTCCATGATGTCATCTATGTGGAATTATAGAACACATAGTCTTTTGGGTCTGGCTTCTTTCCGATTGATCCATGTTGCAATGGGAGCCAACAGCTTGTCCCTTTCAATGCTGAGTAGTATTCCTATGTGTGGCTATACCGCAGTTTGTGTTTGTACATTCCCCTGTCCAAGGACATCCTGGTGGCCTCCAGTTCCTAACAATTGTGACTAAAGCTACTATAAACATTGGGTAACTTGTTTTTGTGTGGTCATAAATTTTTGATTCCCTTGAATAAACACCCAGGGCTGTGATCTTTGGTTTATGTGGCCAGTCCATATTTAACTTCGTGAGAAACTGTCACCGTTTTCCCAAGTGCCTATACCACTTTGTGTTCCCAGCAGTGGTGAATGAGAGCTCTGACTGCCCTGTGGCTTCATCGCCATTTGGTATTGTCTGTTTGATTGATTTTTAATAATTCTTATTGGTGGGAATCTAAATATGATTTCAACTTACATTTTCCTAGTGACAGACGATGCTGACCATCTTTTCATAGGCATGTTTCCCAATTGTCTGTCTTCTTTGATAAAATGTCTGTTCGGATTAATTGCCTATTTTTTAACTGGGTTATTTTGTTTGCTAATTGTTGAGTTTTCAGAGTCCTTTATGTATTCTGGATACAAGTCTTTCATCAGGTGTCTGTTTGTAAATATTTTTCCCAGTAAAGTTTGTAATCTTGATGAAGGACAATTAATCTTTTTTTTTCTTTTATGAGTTATGCTTTTGATGTTGTATCTAAAATTTCATTGTCAAACCCAAAGTGCTACAGATTTTCTATGTTTACTTCTATTTTTCTATGTTTACTTACTATTTACACTAACGACTTTGATGCATTTTAAATTAATTTTTATATAGGATCTGAGGTATATGTCTTCCAATATGCCTTTTTAAATTTTAGTTGTTTTACTGTTTTGCACCTAGACAGACACTGTTCCGGTACCATTTATTGAAAAGACCATTGATTTTCCATTAA
Source organism: Arctocebus calabarensis (assembly GCA_963573935.1). Taxonomy (NCBI): domain Eukaryota; kingdom Metazoa; phylum Chordata; class Mammalia; order Primates; family Lorisidae; genus Arctocebus; species Arctocebus calabarensis. The sequence continues at coordinate 61,956 of CAUYON010117143.1, forward strand.
ATTGAATTTGCCTTGTCATAAAAATTCAATTGACTACACTTTTGTGGTTCTGTTTCTAGGCTCTCTATTCTGTCCCACTAGCCGATGTGTTTATCTTGCCACTAACATCACTCTGTCTTGATTACTATAAATTTCCATTAAGCCTTAAAATCAGTATGAGTTCTTCAATACTGTCCTTTTTCTGAATAGTTTTGGCTATTCTAGTCTCTTCACCTTTCTATATAAGTTTTAGGATCATCTTATGGATATTTTCAAAACAACTTTCTAAGATTTTTTTTTATTGCTGGGGATTCATTGAGGGTACAAGAAACCATGTTACACTGATTGTACTTAATGGGTAAAGTCCCTCTTACAATCGTGTTTTGCCCCCAAAAGATGTGGCACACACCAAGACCCCATCCCCCTCGCTCCGTCCCTCTCTCTGCTCTTCCTTTCCCCACCCCTCCGTCATTCTTTCTCTCTCTGCTCTCCCCTTCCCTCACCCCCATTGTGTCATTAATTGTCATTAATTGTCCTCATATCAAAATTGAGTACATGGGATTCATGCTTCTCCATTCTTGTGATGCTTTACTAAGAATAATGTGTTCCACTTCCATCCAGGTCAATACAAAGGCTGTAAAGTCTCCATTTTTTTAATGGCTGAAGAGTATTCCATAGTGTACATATACCACAGCTTGTTAATCCATTCCTGGGTTGGTGGGCATTTAGGCTGTTTCCACATTTTGGCGATCGTAAATTGAGCTGTAATAAACAGTCTAGTGCAAGTGTCCTTATGATAAAGGATTTTTTTCCTTCTGGGTAGATGCCCAGTAATGGGATTGCAGGATCAAATGGGAGGTCTAGCTTGAGTTCTTTGAGTGTTCTCCATACTTCCTTCTAAAAAGGTTGTATCAGTTTGCAGTCCCACCAGCAGTGTAAAAGTGTTTCCTTCTCTCCACATCCATGCCAGCATCTGCAGTTTTGAGATTTACATTTCACACAAACTCTCAAGATAAAGTACCATACTAATGTTGATGCCATACTAAATAAATCCAAGCTAAGTTCCCAAACCTTCTGAGATGTTGACCCTACTCAGAACCAAAATCAGATCCTGAAACGCCTAACTTTTCTAGTTCCCCAGCAGGACCCTCACCTTGGGGAGTGTCAAACTTTCTGACTTGGGCTTCTAAATCAAGGGGAAGTAGCCCTCAGATTCCTTGACCTCCTAGCCTCATGACCCAGGAACCCATGTCTTTCTCTTTTGACTTCCCAAAGTTAGAAATTGTAGTGAGACTTCCAGTCTGTTATTACTGCCCAAATCTTCATGCCCGGATCCCGTCATTCCCTCAGTCCTCTGCCTCCCCAGTAATTTGTTAGAAAGAGGAAGGGGCTATGTTACTCTGGAGTCCTGTTATTCACTCCTAAGTCACCATAACTTTAGTGCTGTGCTTTGCATTACTTGTTCTTCTATAAACTATATTCTTAATTATTTAATCTGACTGAATTGCTAAATGCTGTTCTTCACACACAGAGGAAATGTATCTGGTGTTGACTATTGTTTTCTTCAGAAGACCAGACCAGGAGAACAGAACACAAGAAATACTTTAAAAAAAAATGCTAGTTTTGGTTACAGCCTTCATTGTTGTTTGGTGGGTCCGGGCTGGATTCGAACCCGCCAGCTCAGGTGTATGTGGCTGGCGCCTTAGCTGCTTGAGCCACAGGTGCCAAGCCATGACTTCATTTTTCTAAGTCATATTCCCCCCACCCTTTTTTTTGGAGACAGAGTCTCACCCTGTTGTCCTGGGTAGAATGCCATGTTGTCATACCTCAAACTCTTGGGCTCAAATGATCCTCTTGCCTCAGCCTCCCAAGTAGCTGGGAGAACATGTGTGCACCTAGCTAATTTTTTTAGTAGAGATGGTGTCTTGTTCTTGCTCAGGCTTGTCTTGAACTCCTGAGCTCAGGCAATCCACCTGCCTCAGTGTCCAGAATGCTGAGATTACAGGCATGAGCCACAGAGCCCAGCCTATTTTGCCCCCTTTCAAAAGCAGGAGGGAGCAAGCCTTGAGGCAAATAGGAAGATTAAATAAAATTGTGAATGGAAAACTGATGAGCACCTAACAGACACTGAAGTAATATGAGTTCCCCTGCCCTCATCATCCAGGGAAAGAAGCAGTTCCTGTTTCTTTATCCAGTCTGGTGTGTCAGGTGCTGCATGGATCTTGTCTCTAGTTCCCACGTTGGTCCAGTGAGAATTGTCATCCTCATTTTACAGATGAGAAAAGTTTTAAAAAGATTAGATTACTTCAGCAAAGTCGCAGAGGTAAGGAGTCAGAAGTATCAGAGTTTTAATTTTGAGGATTCAAAAGCCCGTGGTATCACCACTGCACAAACCCACACTTTGAGAAGAAAAATTCCCATTACACCCTTTCTTACCCTCTGAGTTCCATTTGGCTCAAAACAGCCTTGGAACCCTCGGTGCTTATTAATGACACATACCCCACATTGGTGGGAGCTAGCCTGTGCCCTTTGGGTCTAGTCACAGCACCTGCTGCTAACTCCCACCCAGACACATAACCTCATACTTCCCTCTCTCTCAGACTTATGTCCTGAACCCTAGCTTGATGACTCATCTTCCCGCTCACGAGCACACCTGAGAACTGGCATCCAAATATCCTGCCAGCTGTGCCTTGCCCTCAGGGATCCTGGGCATTATGGCCTTGGCACCACCTGACTCAACCTGAAAGTTCTGATGGCCCATTGTTTCTGACTTCCTTGATTCTCTTCCTCCTTCTTTCACCCTACTTCTTTTGGGAGGATGCTCCCTCATTTCCCGTAGTTCTAGTGAAAATTTCAATGATAGTTCTCCAGTCCCACCCATTCACTGAGCCAAGCCAACAGGATCTCTGCTTTTTCCCTGTCAACAATAATGGACCCAAGGGGCGTGCCCAGTTCAAGCTGGACCTTTTCCTTGAGGTTAATGTCAAGGTGCTGGGAGAAAGGAAGTGTTGTTTTTGTTGGGTTTGCTTCACTGTGTCTGGCAGTGGCTGCTATGTTTCCTCCATGTGAAGAAGTCTGTCTATAGAGACTAGAATGAGATCCATAGGAGAAAAAAAGAGATGCTGAGAGGGGAAAGAGAGAGAGACAGAGAGAAAGAAAGAGAGAGAGAGGAGAGAGAGCAAGAGACAGATAGAGAGAGAGATATGATTGGCTTAAGTAATCATTTCAAGTCCTTGAGGTTCTTGTACCTATGTCTCTTCTTTTGGCATCAGGAGCCACCTCCACAGACTTCCTGGTCACCTAAGTGAACAAGTTCACTCTTTTGTATAAGTCAGTTTGAACTGGAGCTTTGACTCCTGAATCCAAGAGGCTCCTGCCAAGATGGGTCCTCTCAGCCTTTATCTGATCCCAATGTTCTGATCTCTTGCCAGACTCTGCAGTCCATGATTTTACATGTATTCCTGAATGGCTAGTTAATCTTGAATTAATCTTTTCCCCCCTCAGCTAGCATGCCTGCATTCCCCCTAAGTACATCAGACTAAATCAATCTTGATGTCTTCTCTAGCTTATCTTTCATTGAAGACATTAAAATATCTTCTGGATCTTGGATGATATTAAGGAATTGCCATCAACCCTATGAAGTCTGATAATCTAAGTTGGTTATGTTTTTTTAAAAGTCTATCTTTTGGAGCAAGGTTGGCAAACTTTTTTTTTTTTTTAGACAGAGTCTCACTGTGTCACCCTTGGTAGAGTGCTGTGGCATCACAGCTCACAGCAATCTCAAACTCTTGGTCTTAAACGATTCTCTTGCCTCAGCCTCCCAAACAGCTGGGATTACAGTCTCCCACCATGCCAGCTATTTTTTTGGTCGTAGTTGTCATTGTTGATTTTAGCTGGCATGGGCTGGGTTTGGACCCACCAGTCTTGGTTTATGTGGCCAGCGGCCTACCCACTGAGCTACAGGTGCAGCCCTGGCAAACTTTTTCTATAAAGTAAATATTTTAGGCTGTGTGGACTGACAGATACAAATGGATGATATTATGTAGACACTTAATAATAAGAAAGAAAATAAATTTTTACAATTTTTTTTTTTGAGACAGAGCCTCAAGCTGTCCCCTGGATAGGGTGCTGTGGCGTCACAGCTCACAGCAACCTCCAATTCCTGGGCTCAAGCGAGTCTCTTGCCTCTGCCTCCCAAGTAGCTGGGACTACAGGGGCCTGCCACAATGCCCGGCCATTTTTTGGTTGCTGCTGTCATTATTGTTTGGTGGGCCCAGGCTGGATTCGAACCCACCAGCTCAGGTGTATGTGGCTGGCGCCTTAGCCTGTTGAGCCACAGGCGCTGAGCCCAATTTTTTTTTTTTTAAAGAGACAAAGTCCTTGGTAGAGTGCCTCTTGAGCTCAGGCAATTGTCTTGCCTCAGCCTCCCAAGAAGCCGGGACTTCTGACGCCAGTCACAATATTCTAATTTTTGTTGCAGTTTGGCCAGGACCAGGTTCAAACCCACTACCCTCGGTCTAAGTTTTACAATTTTTAATTGACGAAATTTAAAATACAGTAATAATACTTTAGTACATTTTTTTGTCATACAAGTCTACTATTATCAATAAAATAGTAAAACTATTTTCAGCACATGAGGTTTGGCCCACCAGATGCAGTTTGCCTGCCCTGTTTTAGAAATGTATAATAACAGCTCCACGCCCATAGCTCAGCGCTTAAGAGTACCGGCCACATGCACCAGGGCTGGTGGGTTCAAACCTAGCCCACACCTGCTAAACAAACATACAAAAAAATAGCCAAAAAAAATGGTCGGGCATTGTGGCAGGTGCCTGTAGTCCCAGCCACTAGGGAGACTGAGGCAAGAGAATTGCTAAGCCCCAGAGTTTGAGGTTGCTGTGAGCTGTGATGCCACAGCACTCTACCAAGGGTGATTTAGTAAGACTCTGTCTAAAAATAAAAAAGATTAAAAAATATATAATAAAATACAGTAGAACCTCTGTAAGTTGACCACCCAAGAGACTATAACACTTTGACCAATATATGAAGGCAGACAACATAAGGAACTATACCTACTGTACTGATGTGTGCATGCAGTGCATTCTGGTCTATGAAGGTTAGTCCAACTTGAGATTAATGTAGGGAGGTGGTCAACTATGGAAGTTCTGCTGTATTTCAGTATTGGGGAAGTGTGTGGAAGTATATGTGAAACAAGAATTCTGAGCTGATCATTCCTCCAGTTTTGCATTAATTGTTGAAGTTGGATGATGGTAAATGAGGATTCATTGTGCTGTTCTATTTTACAAGTGTCCAGAATTTCTCATAATAAAAATTATAAAACAATTCTTCGAGTCGAGATGTTCCTAAAGTAGCCCCTCCAAAAATGCATCCCTGACCTCAAAAGTTTAATATCAGTCTTGAAAGACTTCCTCAGGATTTCTGGTGTTGAGAATCTCACACACCCACACCCCTTGTAGAGAAATATCTTTCCAAAGCCCTAGGTGGCCATGTTTTCTATCATATGACTCTAAGTAGCCACTCATTGGATAGGATTGATCACCTGACCATAATGCAGTCGAAGGATTGGCCAGTCAGTGACCAATAATGCAGCTGAAGGGGAAAAGGTGAGCGGGACCACATTCCTTTGCATGAGAACATAATTTAAGAAATCCTAGGTTGGCTAGGCGCCTGTGGCTCAGCGGGCTAAGGCGCCAGCCACATACACCTGAGCTGGCGGGTTCAACTCCAGCCCAGGCCCGCCAAACAACAATGACGGCTGCAACCAAAAAATGGCCGGGCGTTGTGGCGGGCGCCTGTAGTCCCAGCTACTTGGGAGGCAGAGGCAGGAGACTCGCTTGAGCCCAGGAATTGGAGGTTGCTGTGAGCTATGATGCCACGGCACTCTGTCTAGGGTGACAGCTTGAGGCTCTGTCTCAAAAAAAATAAATAAATAAAATAAATAAATTATTAATATAGATGCAAGACATAAACAAGAGTGGCAAATCTGCTGTGGCAAACAGGACTACATATGATCCAGCAATTTGACTCTTGGGTATTTACTCAATACAATTGACAAACAGATATTGTTATCCAATAGCTCCTCCTTATCCTTGGGATGTGTTCCGAGGCCCCCATGGATACCGGAAACCACACATCATAATCAGCCCTACAGATACCAGATTTGTCTTATAGATACACATATGCATAGGATAAAATTTAAGATAATTTAGACACAGTATAAGATTAACAACAGTAACATTAAAATCAAACTATTGTATCAATATTCTAGCATCATCAGTCTTGCACTTTGGAGACATTCTGAAGTAAAACAGGGGTTCCATGAACACAGCCCTGGGACCCCACCTCAGTAGATCTGATAGCTGAGCCAGCTACTGTGTGGCTAAGTGGGCAGGAAGGGACCCTGCAGCCTGAATATGCTGGACAAAGAGATGATTCAAGTCCTGGGCAGGATGGAACATTAGAACTTATCACAGTACCCAGAATGGTGAGTGATTTAAAACTTATGAGTTGTTTGTTTCTTTCTTTTTTGTAGAGACAGAGTCTCACTTTATCACCCTCAGTAGAGTGCCCTGGCATCACACTGCTCACAGCAACCTCCAACTCCTGGGCTTAGGCGATTCTCTTGCCTCAGCCTCCTTAGTAGCTGGGACGACAGGCGCCCGCCACAACGCCCGGCTATTTTTTTGTTGCAGTTTTGCTGGAGCCAGGTTTGAACCCGCCACCCTCAGTATATGGGGCTGGCATCCTACACACTGAGCCACAGGTGCCGCCCTTCCCATTCTTCTTCTTCTTTTTTTTTTTCTCTTTTAAAACAGCGTCTCACTATTTCACCCTCAGTAGAGTCCTATGGCATCACAGCTCACAGCAATTTCCAACTCCTGGGCTTAGGCAATTCTGTTGTCTCAGCCTCCCGAGTAGCTGGGACGACAGGCGCCCAGCACAACGCCCGGCTATTTTTTTGTTGCAGTTTGGTCGGGGCCGGGTTTGAACCTGCCACCGTCAGTATATGGGGCCTGAGCCCTACCCACTGAGCCACAGGTGCTGCCCATGAGTTGTTTATTTCTAGAGTATTCTACTTAATATATTTTAAGATTACAGTTGACTGAAGGTAACTGTAACCTCAGAAAGTGATACTGTGAATAAGTAGAGACTGCAGAACCCATGTTCATGCCAGCATTATGCACAACAGCCAAAGACGGAAATAATCCCTGTGTCTAGTGGGAGATGAATGGATAAAGAAAATGTGTAATTTTTACACACAATAAAATATTATTCAGTCTTAAAAAGGCTGTGGCATGGATGAATCTTGAAGACATTATGCTAAGAGAAATAGACAGGTCACAGAAATGACAAATATTGTGAGATATAAAATACTTAGAGTAAATTAATAGAAGTGATAATGGTGGTTTCTGGGAGGTTGGAGGATGTGGGAATGGGAAGTTATTGTTCAACATGTCCAGGGTAAGTTTCCCTCAGGGGAGATGAAAACATTCAGGGATAACTGATGTTGATAATTGTATAACAATGTGAATGTACATAATGCTACTGAACTACTGTACACCCCCAAATGGTAAAAACTATAAATTGTATGTGTATTTTGCCACAATAAAGCATAAACCAATATTTGCTAATTCAGTAGTGTAAAAAATTAATATGCCATAGTAAAGTTGCATTTATTGCTATACCCAAGACGAGAAGATAATTTATGATTTAAAAATCAATACATTTTTAACAGACTAATATAGAAAAATATTAGCAACAGAAATAAAAACTATTTTCAAAATTAAATTTTTTATCATTAGAAAAAATCTTATTAATAAAAAATAGAGAAAGGAACTTCACTGGCCTAACAAAACATATCTTTAGAAGATCACACAGAATATTACATCATCCTGAATAGAAACCCTTTAAAATCAAGGGGTAAAAATATTCATCAACACTTCTCCTCATCAATATATTAGAAGTTTATGACGGCACATTCAGGCAATAAACAAACAAACAAAAGTATATAGGTAGGCAATATAGGATAAGAATAGGGCAAAAAGGGTGGAACCTTTGGCTCAGTGAGTAGGATGTGGGCTCCATATATCAAGGGTGGCGGGTTCAAACTCAGCCCCCGCCAAACCACAACAAAAAACATAGCCGGGTGTTGTGGCGGGCACCTGTAGTCCAAGCTACTCAGGAGGCTGAGGCAAGAGAATTGCCTAATCCCAGGAGTTGGAGGTTGCTGGGAGCTATGACACCACGGTACTGTACCAAGGGTGATAAAATGAGACTCTGTCTCTACAAAAAAAAAAAAAAAAAAAAAAAATACAGGGCAAAAAAATATGATATAATCACTACACTAGAAAACTCAAAATAATCAGAAGCAAATTCTCAGAAATAATAGAGATTGATAAGGATACAGTCTAAAGGTTAGAAGACAATGGCATTTCTATGCACCACTAGCCACAGCCCAGACATGAATATAAAGCACATTTTATAATCATATATTTGAGCCAATTTAAAGTATATAAAACTGAATTTAACAAAAGAATCCTAAGACTCTCTATAGAAAATGCCACAGATTTATGTGAAGATATAAAGACAGGTTTGCAATATCTGGATATAAAGTATTAGTGTTGCATAGATTTAAAACGTCCGATTTTAATCTATCAAATACTACAACAATCACAATGCCAACACAAATTTTCGTAATACATGCTAATACATGGATATTATTATTTTTAAAAGAATTGTTAAAGTCAAAGATGATCAGCTGGTACACACTTGAAGATGAAAAGAAAAGTGGAAAGAAATCTAGATTTCTTCTTAGAGTATCTTGAAACCAAGAGTATGGTATTTTCATAGACGTACAAATGACAAATTGGATAGATGAGAGAAGACAGAAACACAGCACGTAGAAAACCTTGGCTGTCACACCAAATTAGAGAGGGAGGGAAAGAATAAAGGAAGGAATGGAAAAAATCATTATCAACATGGAAAATGCTGAAGTGGAATTGTATTAACCATCATATTAAAAATTCAACTCTAAATTTTAGTAAGGACTTGACTATCCAAAGCAAAATATTAAACTTATTATAAAATTATAAATATAACAATATTTTAAAACTTGAGCTATAGATAGATCTGTTAAGACATAAAAAGCATGAAAATTTTAATTAATGTTACTTGTGAAAGTTAAACGTTTTCTCATCAAAAGTACCTTAAAAATGTTAGAGACTAAGAGATATTCTCAAGGCACACAACCAGTAAGTGAATGATATTAAGAATATGTTTTAAAATATATATGTACATATAAATCAATAGGGAAAGTGCCAAATTCTCAGTAGAAAAATGACTAACAAGTATTTTTTTGTGAATTGGAAACACACATTGGTGATAAATCTAGAGAGAGTTGCTCAATATCATTATAAATTAAGAAAATGGCAAACAGGACCATAAACAGTAATGATTTTATACTTTGATAGCTAATTAGTGAATTTGAAATGTTTAGCACAGCCAAGATCAGAGAGAGTAATGCCCCATACAACTGTTTTCACAGTGAATGAGGAAAACCAATTTAGCAAAGCTGAATGTTTGTCTACACTATGATTCAGTTATTTACTCTAAGGATTACCTTAAGACCTAAAAGAAAGTAGACCTCAGTAAATATGACCACTACAAATACCTGGGAATTAGATGCCCATCTATAAGACCTTGGATGAAAAATTTGTTGTAGTAGCACAATGTATATTATGTAGCCATCAAAATGAATTAATTCAGGTAGTGAATCTTTGCAATATAACATTGAAAGTAAAACAAGTTGCCAAACATTAAACAGGGATAACTTGCTTTATTGCATTTCACTTTATTGCACTGCTAAGATGTTGAGTTTTTTGTAAATTAAAGGTTTATGGCAACCCTGAATCAAGGAAGTTGATTGGTGCCATTTTTCCAACAGCATGTGCTCACTTCATGTCCCTGTGTCCCATTTTATTATTATTATTAATTATTATTTTTTTATTATATCTCTTATGATGATTTGTAATTAGGGATCTATGATGTTACTTTGTAAATATTTTGGGGTGCCATGAACCACGTCCACATAAGATGGTGAATATAATGGATAAATGTGTGTGTTCTGACTGTTCCTTCAACCTGCTTTCCGATCTCTCTCCCTCTCCTTGTCCTTCTCTATTCCCATAAAAAATAATATTTAACTTAGGCCAATTAATAACAGTACAGTCACTTTTTAGTGTGTAAATGAAAGGAAGAACTATACATCTGTCACTTTAAATGAAAACTAGACATGATTAAGTTTAATGAGGAAGGGATGATGAAACCTGAAATAAGCCAAAGTTAAAGCTTTTGCCCCAATCAAGTCATGAATGAAAAGGAAAATTTCTTGAGGGAAATTAAAAGTGCTAGTCCAGGGTCATTAGAATAAAAGTGGAGTCTGAAGATGTGCTTTGACTGCTGCCATTTCATGGGGAAGCTGATGAACATGGCATTACTTCTTATGGATGAGCCAAGAAAGTGATTCTTTTGAGGCGGAATTTACTCCCTGTGAGGATGCTGTGAACATTATTAAAATGACCACAAATGATTTGGAATATTCTATAAACTAAATTGATAAAGGAGCTGCAGGGTTTGAAAGGCTTGACTCCAATTTGGAAGAAGTTCCACTGTGGGTAAAATGCTAGCAATCAGCATACAGGTTATGGAGAAATATTTTATCAACAAAAGGGTCAATCACTGCAGTAAACTTCATTGTTGACTTATTTTGAGAGATTGCCATGGCCGCCCCAATCTTCAGCAACCACCTCTATAAATGGACAGCAGCCATCATCACTGAGGCAAAATTTCCACCAGCAAAAACATTACAACTGGATGAAGACTCAGATAATCATTAGCATTTTTTAGCAATAAAGTATTTTTTACTTAAAGTGTGCACTTTCCTTTTGAAACAATGCTATTGATGCTTAATAGACTATAGTAGAGTGTAAGTGTAGCTTATATACTCACTGGGAAAGAAAAACTACTGCATCAACATGAGTGTGTGTGCATAGAACAAACACACACAAAGGCTTTGGGGGATGTATATGTGTATGTGTGTGTATTATTAAATATACCTATATGTATATTTGTATATGAGGTCTGACAATTACATCTGGGAACTCATCTTAGAAAAAGTGCTACATATCTCATTGCTGAGTATCACTATGGTCACCCTCAAAGTACGTCTTGGGAAGCTATGCACTGACACCAGTGCGAGTCCACCCTTTGAGGCTATTTCGGAACTCTTTTTCCTGAAATGTCATCATACAGCATGCAAAAATACACTACAAAAATGAATGCTGCTCAATAAGCTATGGCCACAGGTGGACAGAAACACAGCTGTGAGACACTGATATGCCAAGGTTATGAAACCTTACCAAGTTGTACAGTGTTGCTAATGAGAGCACATGGTGACAAGTTCATGAACTTCATTTTCAGACCTGATACAATAACAACTCTGATGTTCATTCCAGAAGAAGTTCCAACATTGCTTTAGAGGGTGGACTAGGAGCTGATGTCAATACATAACTCTGCAAGGGGAGTACGTCTAAGGAGACAGTAGTGATATTCAGCAGGGAGGTATGCAGAACTTAATTATCTTCCCTTTATATATGGAAAAATAAGTACATTAAATTGAAAGCAAGGAAAAATGCACAAGAAATTCAAGATGAAAGTTAGTTCAAACATCCAGGAGGCCAGTCAGATATCTGTACAGGATATTATTCATATCAAAGTTTGGTATGGATGATGATTTCATGGGTTTATAATACATTATAAACTTTAAAAACTAAAATCGGAAAGAAACGGAAGTTGCTATGCACAGACCAATAATGATAATTTGTTATGTTAATGTTAAACATTTTGTTTGTATTTATAGGCAGTCCCCAGGTTTCAAATGAGATAGGTTTATTAGGTTTGTTCTTAAGTTGAATTTGTATGTAGGTTGGAACAGGTACATTTACCTATTACTTGTAATTGCCTCCATTTGTAAGCATGTGTTGTACGTAAGGCAGATGTTGGTAACTCAAGAACTCCCTGAATAAGTTATCAAATGGTATTGACAATTGAAGAAACATTTGGCTAATGTGTCAATTATAAAATTCATCATTTTTTTACCTAAAAATGGTAAAAAAAATAAGTTACAAACTGAGATAATTTATGTGCTCCCCTTTTCTCATAAATATGGAGAAGCCACGAATTAAAACAAAAGAATCCACTGGCCCAAATAAGATTAGTGATTAATGCTGGGCCTGAGAGAAAAGGATGCAATGAGAAAAGACTGGATGGTAGCCTTAAAGCAACTAGTAATAGTCTATGTATTAAGCTGAGGGGTTGATACATATGCATGTTTTAAAATTAAATTGCTGGCCAGGTACTGTGGCTCATGCCTATAATCCCAGAACTCTGAGAGGTCAAGGTGGGTAGAATGCCAGCCTGAAGAGTTCAAGACCAGCCTGAGCAAGAATGAGACCTTGTCTTTACAACAGAAAAATTAGTAAAAATAGAAAAATGAGTCAAGCATTGTGGTAGGTGCCGTTAGTCATAGCTACTCAAGAGGTTGAGGTAAGAGGATTAGTTGAGCCAAAGAGTTTGAGGGTGCTATGAGCTATGATGATATTGCATGCTAGCCTGGAGCAACAGAGTGAGACTCCATCTCAAAAAAAATGAATTGTTAGTATTTACAATATTTTGTATGTACAATGTGATATATATGATATACATACACACACACACAAAATAGGCTCTGGGCCAGGTTGCTTGGTATCATCAATTTCCATCATAATTTCTAGCAGGGTAAAGTATATGCTTCAAACTGATGTAAGAATGAAATAATTTATTATATATAGATAAATTGGAACAAGGTCTAGTACTTAGTAATCTCTAAATAAATGTCAGCAAACATCATATTTAATCTTCAGAAGTCAGTATCTCTAACAATATCTTATACAAGGATTGATGTTTCCCTCATTTAAATGCCATTCCCTTTGTGATACAGTTAATAGTAAATAGTTACTACAAAAATAACATAATTATTTTCATAAATTATACAATTATTTTACTCTATATTATAATCATTTTACTATAAAATGTCTAAAAAAGGACTGAGCATTTAAATGAAGGCAAGAGCGTACTCTGGTCAAAAAAAAACTCAGTCTAGAATACAGGACACCTGGGTTTAGGTCTCATCCAACTGCCAGTTGGGGTGTGGCCATGATCACTCAACCTCTGTAGGCATCAGGGAGTAGTTTGAGTTGAATGAGATTATATCCTAAACATATTTCTAGCTCCAAAATTTTATCACATCTTCAATTTTTTTTCTCATTATCCCTGATATTTTTGTAAGGCTTTGACAAGAGAGTAGGTGGAGTGGGGAGAACATCCATGTTAATTTTCCAAGATAAATTCAGCTTCATGTTAGCCTATTTCTTATCTCTTATTCCATTCTTTATTTTTGTCTCTTTTTAAATGTGTGTTACCAGAAAACTTTTTTTTTTTCTTTACCAGCATGTCTTATCAAGAAAACTAGAATCCATGTCTTTGGTATGGCAGAACTGATGCTTTCCGTAACTTCTCCACGGCACAATCATAATGTACTTTTGATTTGCTCTATATCCCCATGGTTCCAAAATGATATTAGGCTGTACCTCTTCAAATTGTTGAAACTATTTTACCAACTGTTTGGTAATCCATAAAGTTTAAGATGGGGTAATAAAAAAAGAAAGAATAAAAGGAGTTTGCATTTTGATTCTTGCTTGAAAAGTTCTTAGCCTGCCTAGCACACAGGAAGCAAAGAATAAAAGCCAGCTATTATCACAGCTAATTCTATAAAGTGGAATTAGGTCTAAGAGGTAAAACACTTAAAGCTGTCAGTCAGTTACCTGGTAGATTAATACAAATTTCAGAAGAGTTTGGAGATTTTTTTTGTACTATATAATAGATGGGCACTTCTGGGAAGAGAGGACACAAAACCAGATGCCAGGGCATTGAAAATATACTTGTTTTACGGATTTTGCATCAGCATAGAGATGGAACAGTAGAATTAGGTGAAGTTCTTAAAACAATGTCCATGCTAATGAAGAAGTTTGAAAACACTGAGTTTTAAAGTTAGGTGTCCCTGATAATAAACATCAATCAATCAATCAATATTTACATTAAAGATATTTTAGTATACTTCACATATTTTAGACAGACCCAGAATATACTGTAGATGGAATAACTATTAACAGAAGCCTACAAAGACAAAATTACTTGGTGTCATATCTTATTTTTAAGGTAAATAAGCAATGATTACAAGAAAATTGTGTGGACAATGAGAGCAATGAACTTTAATTTGGAGGAAATTCAAACATTAACTCCAAACATACTATGAGAAAGGATTCTGATAGACACTGGACTTTATGGCCTTTAAAAAAAAATAAAGCCAAATTAATTTTTATCAGAATAAAGAAAAGTGTTTTAGAACCACAGAAAATGTCACACAATTATTGCTTTCAGTGATAAATTTGAATAGCAATTATTAGGTGTTAGATTACCTGAGGGTGTAAAAGATAGCAACTTGCTTCTAAAGAAGGCAATATGTTTGCTTTCTGAGTCCTTCAGATTGTCTCCAGAGATATGTCAATGTATCATTCAAAATTCCTTCAAAACATTTTCCTTCTCTTAAGCAAATATCTTAATAAAAGACTCTTATTTCAAAACTATTAAGAAATGAGTATAATTATGATGGATCTGTTACTTATTTCAATTGTAAGCATTTCACATTGTATATCAAAGCAGTACCCTGAACCCCATAAATGTATCAATGTACAAAGTTATGATTTAATAAGAAATAAAAAAAATAAAGTATTTTACTATTAAGTGATGTTCAGATTTTTTTTCAGAGGCAAAATTCTATATTTGTGGCAATTACGTACAAAAATATAGTTCACTTGGAAGATAATAGTGGTAGTTTTAATAGCACAATTCAATGAACTATATTAAGAAGCTCATGAATTGCCAATCACCCATCAAGGAATATTGATTTTATCAGGCCAAATATGCAGAATATTTTTATGCTTAATATTCTTCATCAAATAATTTTGGGACAGTAGTATATAGACTGGGTCAAGTGTTCAATAACAAAATAATTCTTTGTTGTGGTTTCTTTATTCCTCTCTTTTATAAAGTATAATATGAAGTTACTCTGGAATCTTAATGCCACTAGAAGATTGAATGGCAGGAAGGCATTTTCTTGGAAGACATCTAGAAAACTGAAGTATTTAAGAAATCAAAAATTTTAAGAATGTTATAACTATTACTATTTAACCTATTACTTTTTAACAATTTATATTCATTTTAACTGATTTAAATTTTTAAAGGGAAAGAAGAAAAATGGGGAGAAAAAATCTTACATAAAGAAAACAGCAATTTAAAATAAGTCCTATCTAGGAAAATAATGAGTTTGCTCAATAGTGAGTCAATGTGAGATCCTAAAAAGAACATATTTTGAACATATATATTAATATTTCTTACATACTAATTTGTAAAAAAAAAATAACATTTGGGTATTAGAGGATTCTGAGGAAATTAAAGCCTAAGCACAATAATGTAATTTTCTTTCTTCCAGAATTTCACATAGAGTGTGTGTGTTTGTGTGGGTGTGTGCATGTGTGTGCATATGCATGCATGTGTATGCGGAATTGAGGTAAGATGGGGAGACGGGAATCAGACTTGCCAATTAACTCACAAGGGCATGATAGTGTGAGAAGTAAGGATTCTCGAATATGTTTTTAGTGTGGGTAGGTACGGGGACAAGAAGGTGGGGACCTAAAATTTTGTGAGGGAAGTTGACTCTTTAAGCAAGCGTAGAGAAAATTCACTGTGATATTCTAGCTAGGGTACTTGCAGAATCTACGTGTTTTGTCTCCTTAGCCCTCCATCCATTCATTTGAACAAATTCTTTTGTTCATTCATATTACAAGTATTTCCTGAGTATCTACTATTTGTCAGGAACTAACTTGATATCAAGAAAACAATGAGAACAAATCAGGCATGATCCTTTTCCTCAGGGAATCATCAATCTGGTTGGTTTAGGGTAAGAAATGGGTAAGATGGGTAAGAAATAACCAAATACAAAACTATATTCTCCTTCAGAAAAGCACACAGAAAGCAAAGAGACTATAGCAAATGTAATCTAGCCAGAGAGTTCCAGGAAAGCTTCCCTAAGGCAGTGATATTTGAACTAAGGCTAGAAAGATAAGTAGAAGTTACTTAGTTCAACAGACAAGGGATTTGGAAAGGCTATTATAGGAAGAAGGAATAGCATATTCAAAAGTTCTTGGGCAGAGAGGAACATGGTTCATTTAAGAAATTGTAATTTAGACAACTTGACCAAAATAAAGAGAAGGAAGGAGAATTAGACATCATGATTCCAGAGCAGTTGAGAGTTTTATCTATAAAGCTATGAGAAATGAGTGAAATAGTTAAACAGAAGAATGGTATAATTAGATCTGTAGTGTACAAAAGTCTCTTGTCCTCTTGCCACTCAGTATGGAGAAAGGAACAGATGAACCAGGAGTGAGTATGCAGAGACTAGTTAGCAGCTATTATGGCATCCCAAGCAAAACTGATAGGTAGGCTAGAGATAATGCAAAAAGAAAAGATTTGTGAGATGTTTTTGGAGAAAAGTATCAGATATGGGGATTTGAAAAGATAGTTTGGAAAGGAAAAGGTAGTGAAGTCATAGCAAATATGAAGGATTAGAGGAGAAGGCTAAAACAGAGGACGAGCAGCAGCCTGCACATACCACTCTCAAGGAGAAAATCAAAAGTTGTAAGTAAATACCCACCTATGGATGGACATGCTTGGATAAAGCACTTTAAATCAACAAAGAAGTGAAGGGAGACACTCAGATAGAAGGAAATAGGGACAGGGACATCCACTCACTCAGACAGGAAGATATCTGGGGAAGACCCTAACAAATGGGAAAGAAATAAGGAAAGAAACCCCAGGCCCTATCTCTCCATGTGGGCATTAAAACTCAAGTTCTGGGGTCCCACCATCACCACCATGGGCTTTTGTACTGATCAGAGAACTGCCTGGAGACTGTATAATAAAGTTGCATTGAAGAGCAAGACTCAGCAGAGACCCAGTGGCTTCTGTTCCTTCGTTGCTGCAGGTGCTGCCCTCTGAGCTTTCTATTCAGAGTACCTGGTCTACACAGGGATTCGCTTCATGGCAGTTGCCTGAACATTACCCCTTGCTAGTCTAGGGAGGCAGGAGAATGACAAAACACTCTCATGCTTCTGTGATACCCACCCCCAACAGGGAATTTGAATGGAGTGGTGTTCACACCACTTTAGGGGTCCCACAGTAGCAGCTCCAGCAAGTCCTACATGAGAAGAAAGTCCCAGCCAGCTAGCATCCTAGATGCTACCATTTCACATGCCACTTCACAAAGATTCATGCCCCCATGGTCTATGGCTGGCTGGCAGGCTATGCCCTTGAAGATCCACATGGCAGGCCACCCACATGGTTTCGTGTGCAAGCTGTCAGGCCATGCCACAGTGGCACTGTGCACTGACCAGAAGAACAAATCCCAACCCTGTGTACCATGCAATGTCCATGCCTTATGGACTCACATGCTGGATAAAGATTCACTGCACTGTAGACCCACACACCATGCAGATGTCCATACCCCTATAGTTCTGCTCACCAGCCATCAGGCTGTGCACTTGTGGACCTGCGCAACATCATAAATTCAGTCCATTCTCCACCACAGACCCACCACTCAATCTTCCTTATCACTGCATATCACCATTACACTTTGACACAGGCAAATGTCTACAGCCCTTATCCCTGTGCCACCACAGAGATAACCTTACCCTGCAAGCCATGACCTTTGCTGAGGGGAGACCAGGGCAGAACAATTCACTGCAAAACCATTTCCATTGGTAGGGGTTATTCAGCCCCTGAAATGAGCTTCCAATGAAAGTCTAGTAACAAACTCAACTATGTACATAATGATTCCCCCAAACAAGCTTGGACTGTGACAATCACAAGAGAACAAGCAGTACATTACAAGAACTCAGTGTATGCATTCTTCCCTTAGTGGATCAATCTTCCAGAGTAGGACACAAAATTATCATTAGGGATCTCTACTTCTATTAATAAATATAAGAATTCCAAGAAAAGAAGACTAGGAACACTGCAAATCTATCTGCCTTGCACTGAGGGAAGAGGATTCAGATGAGAAGAAACTAACAAAAGAGCTCTGACAACATTAAAAAGAAAACACACACACCTACAAAGGATCACAACAGACCTATAGCAATGATCCCCAGCCAAAAGGAAATTGCCAAATTGTCAGAAATATAGTTCATGATATGGATGGCAAATAAGATAAATGACATTGAACAGGAAGTTGAAAGCTAACACAAAGAAGCTAACATAAATATTTTAGGATGTGAATGAAAAAAAAAATGAAAAATTTGCCAAAGAGATAGAAAGCATACTAAAGGACAAAATGTAATTTAAAGAAATGAAAGAGTCACTTGAGAAACTTCGAAATATAACAGAAAACTTTAAAAACAGGCTAGGCCAAAAAGAACACAAGGCTTTCAAGCTAACTCATCAGTCAAAGATACAGAGAAAAAAAAAAATAATGAGCAATCACTCAGAGAAATAGGGGACCATAAAAAGTGACCTGATATACAAATTATACATATCCATGAGGGAGAAGAAAAAGCAAAAAGATTAAAAAAAAAGGTATTGCCAGAAATTCAGACTACCTGTTACAAGACTGTCATTGAACATCAAGAAGATCATAGCAAATAGGATATCTCCAAGATATCAACCTGAGCAAAGCCATAATACAGGAGAAGATTCTATAAGCTGCAAGATGAAAGCAACAGCTAAGATACAAAGGAAAATCGATTTGGCAAACAGGAGACTTCTCCTGTCAAACAGGAGGCTTTATAAACTAGGTGGGTTTAGAGCCCCATTTTTAATCTTGTTGAATAGGACGACTTCCAGCCAAGAACTTTATACCTGTGCAACTAACTAAGTTGCATAAGTGATGGAGAAATAAAACCTTTTCCAAACAAGCAAACCCTAAGGGAATTTATAAATGCTAATTCTGCCTTATGCATAATGCTTAATAGTGTACTGTACATATAAGAAAACAATAGAAAAAAATTTTTAAAAGAAAACAATAGATACCCACCAGTGTAAAAATACCTGAAAATTAAAGTTCACAGTTCTACAACAATTGACGAGTGGGAAAGCAGAACAATAATGGATCATGCAACAAGACAAAGAGAACAGTATGCCACATATCAACACTAGCAATGAATGTGAATGGCATGGGTGCTTCAATTAAAAGATGATGAATGGAAGAAAAATGATTGCTCAAGTACATTCTGTCTTCAAGAAACCTATCAAACTCACAAGAATATGCATAGAGTCAAGGTAAAGAGATGGAAAAAATATTCCAAGGAAGTGGAAAGCAAAGTGAGTTGGTGTAGCCATTCCCATATCAGATAAAATTGACTTTAAATCAACGTTAGTTAAAAAAGACAAGCGATGCCTGTGGCTCAAGGAGTAATGCGCCAGCCCCATATGCTGGAGGTAGTGGGTTCAAACATGGCCCTGGCCAAAAACTACAAAATAAATAAATAAATAAATAAATAAAAATTTAAAAAATTTTTTAAAAAGGTGGTCATGTAATGATAAAGGGGTATATTCAGCAAGAAGAAGTAACAATTCTATCAACACAGGAGCCCTCTGATTCTTGAAGCAAATTCTACTAGATTTAAGCAAAGAAATAAGTAATAGTATCATCAACACTGGGGATTTCAACACCCCACTTACAAAACAGGACAGATCATTGAAGATGAAAATTAACCAAGAAATATCAGAATTCAATGGAACTGTAGAACAAATGGATCTAACAGATATTTATAGAATATAAATTCTTCTCATCCTCACATGAGATATTTTCAAGATTGATCATATCATAGGCTATAAAGCAAGTCTCAGAAAATTCAGAAAAATTATAAACATACCATGTATTTCCTAAGACAGCACACACACATAAAAAAAACTAGTAATCAATGTGGGCGGTGCCCATGGCTCAAAGGAGTAGGGCACCAGCCCCAAATACGGAGGTGGCAGGTTCAAACCTGGCCCTGGCCAAAAAAAGACCAAAACTGCCAACAAACAAACAAACAAACAAAACTAGTAATCAATTCCAAGAGAAACTCTAAAATCCACACAAAATTATGGAAATTAAGTAACCTTCATCTGAACAACCCTTGTGCCAATAATGAAATTAACAAGAAAACAAGAGATTTTTCAAACTGAACAACAAAAGGGACACAAGCTTTCAAAATCTATGGGATATAGTAAAGGCAGTGTTTAGGAGGAAACTCATAGCCTTGAGTGCCTACATCAAAATGACAGAAAGATCATTAATTACCAATCTGATGTCAACTAATGTCACATCTCAAGGAAACAGAAAGAGAAAAAATTAAACTCAAATCCAGTAGAAAAAAATAATGACACTTAAAGCGTTCCCCTTAAGAACTGGAATGAGGGAAGGTTGCTAACCGTCACCACTATCATCTATCATAGAAACGAAAGTCTTCACCAGAGTACTCAGGCAAGAGAAAGAAATAAAGACCATCTAACTCAGAAAAGAGGAGGCCAAATTATAACTTTTTGCTGATAATATGATCCTATATTTAGAAACTCTAAGGACTCCACCCAAGACTCCTAGAATTTATAAGTAAATTCAGCAAATTTCAGATTACAAAATTAATGTACACAAATCACTAGCATTTCTATGTACCAATAATAGTACATAGAATACTAATGTACTAATAGTACATAGAATACTAATACTAATAATAGTCAAGCTAAGAGTCAAATCAAGGACTCAAAACCATTAACAATAGCTGCAAAGAAAATAAAATACTTAGGAATATATTTAACCAGGGAGGTGAAAGATCTCAACAAAAGGAATTGCAAACACTGATGAAAGAAATCGTAGGTCGCAAATGGAAAAACATCCCATGTTCATGGATTGGTAGAATCAACATTGTTAAAATGTTTATTCTGCCCAAAGCATTTTACAGATTTAATGCAATTCCCGTCAAAAACCATTGTCTTGTTTCAGCTAGAAAAAAACAATCCTAAACTGAAAAAACTGAGCCCAAGTAGCCAAAGTATTCTTAAGCAAAAAGAACAAATCTGGAGGTATGACTTTACCTGACTTAAAACTGTAGTATAAGGTTATAGTGAAAACCAGCATGATACTGTTTTACATGTAAGAGTAGACACAGACCAAAGGAACAGAAAAAAGAACTCAGAAATAAAACCATATAGCTACAACCAACTGATCTTTGAAAAAGCCTATGAAAACGTAGACTGGAGAAAAAGCACATTATTCAATAAACTGTGCTAAGACGAATGGATAGCAACATGTAGAAGAATAAAACAGGGCCCATACCTCTCACCATATACAAAAATTAATTCAAGGTGGATTAAAGACTTAAATGTAAGATATGAAACTATAAAAATCACACAGAAAAACATAGGAAAAACTCTTCTAGAGATAGGCCTAGCCAAAGAATTTATGACTAAGATCCTCAAAGGCAAAAACAGCAGCAACACAAATAAATAAATGGGATTTAATTCAATTAAAAACCTTCTGTAGCACAAAGAAAATAATTAACAGAGTGAACAAGCAATATACAGAATGGGGGAAAATGTTCACAAACTATACATCTGACAAGAGATTAATTTCTAGAATGTACAAAGAACTTAGACAAATCAGTGAGGATAAAACAAACGGCCCCATCAAAGACTAGGCAAAATATATAAACAGAATTTTTTTAAAAGAAGGTAGATGAATCGCCAATGGATATATGAAAAAAATGCCTGACATCTCTAAACATCAGGGAAATGCAAATTATAACCATAGTGAGATATTACCTTACTTCTGTTAGAATAGCCATTATTTAAAGGTTAAAACACAATAGACATTGGGGGAAGACATTCACTGTTGCTCAGACTGAAAATTAATATAACCTTCATGGAAAACAGTATGGAAATTCCTCAAAGAGCTTAAATTGGACCTACAATTCAATCCAGCATCCCCACTACTTGCTATCTACCCAAAAGAAAAGAAATAATTCCATAAAAAAGACACCTACACTTAGTGTTTATTGGAGTGTAATTCATAATTGCAAAGATACAGAATCAACCTAAGTGCCCAGTAGTACTTGTGTGGTTAAAGAAAATGTAGTGTATACCACAGAGTTACCATTAAGCCACTAAGAAAAAAGAAATGAACTAATGACTTTCACAGAAACTTTCATGGAACTGAAGATGATTGTCCTAAGTCAAGTATCTCAAGAATAGAAAAAAAACACCACGTGTCCTCCCTAATAAATAGGAGCTCAACAATGGATGCACAAAAAAGACATAAAAAACAGTGGAAACTAAGAGGGAAGATGAGAGGGGGTAAGAAATAAAGTTACCTGTTGGGTACAATGAACACTGTCCTGGTGGCAAGCACACTGATCTTCAGCATTATAGAGTGTAGCCATGTAACAAAAAAATAGTGTACCCTCAATATTTTGAAATTAAAAAACAAAGATTCTTAATTTAATCTGAAGGGGTATTTTGTTTGTTGTTGTTGTAGATAGAGTTTGAAGAGCATTTAAATTGTTCAAATGTGACCAGAAGGAAGAGTCAGATTGTTAGAGTCAAAAAAAGAGCAAGAAGAGTGATAAGAAAACCACTGAGATAAAGAGTGAATAAGTTCTTTATTAGGAAGGCAGAGGTTCATGGAAGTTGTTGGTGTCCAACAGGAGCAATGTTAGTAACATGGTAGGAGTTGCAGAAGGATATCCTTGGGTTTGAGAGTAGGGGGAATTTCAAAAAAAATAGAGGAGTAAAGAATATGGTGGTGTAGTGGGAAAAAGGAGCAGATAATAAAATTCCTTGTTCCCCAAATGTGCCCATCAAGGAAAAGAAACAGTTGAGTATGTGGAAATGTTGATAAAGGAGGAGCCAGTTGAGAAGGGAATGTTGAATATAGAAATAAAATAAAAGTATAGAAAATACAGAACAGAGAAGGCACAGAAAAGTGGAAGAGTCCTTGAGTTGAACTCAATCCACTGACTCAAAACGGGAATGCGACTTTGGGGCAGCGTTGTCCACCTCAGCTTTGCTGCCTTCTGTAGGTCCAGATTTCTAGGGATAGCGGCTGCTTCCCGGGTCCCCTGCTCTTCAGTGTCATCTCATTTTCATTTGTTAAGCAGCTTAAGGCTGCTGATAACTCTGCTCTGCTTGTTTGGTGCTTAAGTTTTTTATTTATTTATTTATTTATTTTTTGCATTCCAATAAAACTTTATTTACACAAAACAGATGTTGGGCTGGATTTGGCCCACAGGCTCTAGTTTGCTGATGCCTGGTGTGGAAGAAGGGGAAGACTCTTGGGGAAATTCATCTCCATAGTAACTTGAAAATGGATGAGAA
>CAUYON010117144.1:0-22641 GCA_963573935.1 Arctocebus calabarensis
TAGCAAAGTATCTCAAGAATGGAAGAAAAAGTATCCAATGTACTCAGCCCTAATATGAATCTAATTTATAGCTTTCATATGAAGGCTAAAACCCAATTATAGCACAAGAATACAGGGAAAGGGGAAAGGGAGGGGAGGGGAGGGGGGAGGCTGGGTGGAGGGAGGACAATTAGTGGGAACACATCTACGGTGCATCTTAGCAAGGTACTGGTGAAACTTATTAAAGGTAGAGTATCAATGTCTTTATATAGTGAACAAGAAAATGCCACGAAGGCTATCTGTAACAGTACGATCAAAATATTTCTGATTGTATATGAAGTACATTGTGCCCTATGATTGCACCAATGTACACAATTATGATTCAATAAAATTATAAAAAAAGCCACATAACTCAATTGAAAATGACTAAATCAAATACTTTACAAAAGAAGATATCTAAATATCTTTTAGACAAATAAAAGAGTATTCATTGTTACTGGGCATTAGAATTTCACTATAATGAGATACATTTACACAATGGTACAAAGGACTAATTTTTAAAAATGACAAAACACAAAATTAGAATTCACGAACATTGTTGAAAAAAATTGTGGCAGTTGATCATGAAACAAACATACATCATTATTTACTGTGTCCCTGTAATTTAACTCAAGGTATTTTTTATTCAAGATAGAAGACAAAATACCATGACAAAAATTGTCGTATAAAATTTTCATAGCAATTTTATTCAAATAAAAATCTTGAAAATAGCCCCAATGTTCATTAACAGGAAACAGGTAAACAAAACTTGCTGTATTTATTTTAATGAAATATTACTTAGCAATAAAAAAGAACATACTGCTAATAAATGGAAGAATTTGAATGAGTCCCAAATGAATACATATTCCATGTTCTAGAGCAAGCAAAACTAATGTATGATGTGCAAAATCAGAAATGTAATTGCTTCTGGAGGATAGAAAAAAGCTTTCACTGGAAAGGGATATAAGGGAATTTTCTGCTATAATCTTGGATATTTTATATTTTGATGGGAGTTTATGCTACCTGGATGTATGCTTTTGTCAAAACTTAGTGAAAGTTTATGTTTTGTGCATTTTTCCACATATGAATTTTGTTTTGAGGAAGAAAAACATGGCAGACAAATGTTGAACTCTGGTTGATGATGTGTGACCTGGATTATATGGGCCCCTTGGGCTGATGCCACAGATAGTATTTAAAAAATGGAATGAGCAGATAACTGATGAATGAATGGATCATGATATAGTGCAATTAAATATTTGCATATAATTTGAGTATTGGACATGGAGATGTATAATTCCTCTTTCTTTGTTTTATGTTTTGAGACTACCATAATGAAAAGTTTTAGGGAGAAAAGAACTGGCAGAGAAAAATTGAATTTAGTCTCTTAAGTGGTCTTTTCACTTTTCACTTCTTCCCTTAAATCCCTATAACATAATCTGAGCATAGTAGATTAAAAACCAAACAACAATGCACATCAAGTACTTCCTCTGCTCAAAAGCCTGCAATAGTTTCCCATCTCTTTCAAAGTCAAAGATAAATTTGTAAAGCCCTGCAATTCTGACCCCTTCTATCTCATATTTTTGGCCTCAGTTCCTATTGCCCTGTGGTTTGCTCACTCCACCCCATCCCCACCCCTCCTCTTCTTGCTGTTTCTCGAGGACTCCTCACAGGTTGCCACCTTGAGGTGTTAACCACGTTGTTCTCTCTGCCTGGATCACACTTCCTCTACACATCACAACATTGGATTGCTTGCCCCTTCCAAGCCTTTCTCAGTCTTTACCCTCTCAGAGGGTCTTCCTTGCCCACTGTACATCAAATACCTGCCACATCCCTCTACACACAAAATCTCTCTTTCTGTTCTACTTTCCGTTTTTTCCCAGTAACAGCATGCTGTATTTTTATTTGTTTATCTTTTTTTTTATTTCTTGACTCATCCTGTAACAGGGAGATGCCACTATGGCACGGATGTCTGCATGCTTTGCTGGCTGCCTTTTCCCCAGCACCTCAGCAGAACCTGATACACAATGAAAACTCAGTCAGTATTTTGGAGGATGAGAAAATTACCTGTCAGGCTCATGCCAGTGGTTACTAAGGAGCTACGCCATTTCTTATACTTAAAAGAATACATATGACCATCAAATCAGAGCAAGTGTGGTATAGTGTCAAGCTGGCAGTATGACTGTTTTGCATTGATGTTGTGGTAAATGTGTCACCTGATCCCTTGGGTTGTCATTGTCTTCCTCTACAAAGTGAGGGTGGGGAATTAAGTTGAAGTCTTCAAAATATAGTACATACATATGTAATGTCCTTGGATATCTGGAGGTATGGGAAAAATGAGAGAGCAAAACTTCTTCCTCTACACCTACGTTCTTTATTTCTTGCCTTTACATATTAGCCTTTCATAACACATTCCATTTTTCAAAAGTCATGAAGGGAACATCCTTTTAGATTATTAATAACAAATTCTATTATTTTATCTAAATCTGGGAATAGTTGTATATTTATTAAAACACCTCTGAGGTCAGAAAGATATAGGGATCAGATTGAGCCTATCTCTGTTATAATTATACAGTTAGACCTCTTTGTGGTTCTGTTTCTTCACATTAAAAAGAATGATTGAAATAGGATCTATGCAATGAAGTAATTTTATTTTGGTATGTCTGTTGTTTTTAGACAGAATCACTTGTGATCATTCATGTAAAACACTTACAACCATGTCTGTCACATAATAAATGTTCAATAATTGCCTTTACTCCTATTAACTTATTGCAGGGCTCCTAGAAAAATTTACCTATGAAATATAAATACTTCTCTTCAAATCCCCACAGAATTATATATTTATAAACAGAAAAGAATGAGTATTCTGGAGATTTTCCAAAATATATGCATAGAGGAGCTTTAGAAAAAGATAAAACCAGTTGCAAATTCCTTCCTCGCCTGGTTCCTACATCTTTCTTCTACCCCTCCAGCCACTCCCAAGTATATATCTCATCACCAGGCCCACATATGTGACAGTGATAAAAAGGTCTGTGCTGGGAACAATATAGTGGGTCATAAATCAAGACTATGAAGGGGGTAGTACCAAGTAGGATGGGAGGAGGGGTGATAGCACTGTGAATAATCAATGCAACAGGCTCTGTAAAAACACGGCGAGACATCTTACTTAACATGCTTAATAAAGCCAGAGAGGAGAAAGCAGTGATAATATGGAAACAGGCTGTCTGATTGCTGGAGAACTCTTTGCCCACACAGCCAGGGAAAGCTTTGGGAAGGAAAGAGAGCTGTTGCTGCTGTACTGGCCCCAGCTCTGACCATCCACTCTGACACTGTATTCACTATATGGAATGTTGTATATTTTTTCTCCTGACTCTCCACCTCAGCAGTTTAGGGAAGGAAGAAGAAAAGTATTTGAAACATTTCTAACTGTGGTTATTCCCAAGAACATGTAGCAAAAACTGGTACAGAGCAAGGGGACCAACTCTCTCTTGCAGAGAAACAATCACAAGGATATCCAAGAGGTGTTCCACGCTTAAACTGAGATACGGCTGGAGCTTGTTCCAGACCGATAGTGGAAGAAAGGATTCCTGGGACACTCCAGAACAGCCCTCTTGTTTTTACAAGGGAGGGAGTGGAAGCTCAGGGAGAACCAGATCAGAAGGTCACAAAGATGGTCAGTGTCAGGTAGAGACTAGGCATGCAGTTTATGATGTTAAATCATGTAAAATGTTTTGCATACAAGATATATACCATAAAGGGTGGGTCACTTTCTTTTCTCTTAAGTCCTGACCTCTTTGGCTTCTCTTCTCTGCATCTGGAGCTTAAGGAGAGAAAGAAAAATGAGTACGGTAATACAGTCTAAAGACACTGATTAGAAAGCTGACTTTTTAACAGACTGGTATAATTTGGGGAAAGTCACTAAATTTGGGCCTCACTTTGTTCATTTTCAAGTTGAGAAGTTAAGTTTTTTATGACTAACAGGTCTTTTATCAGTCTAACATTCTTTATTTGAAGCATTCTCATTTTCAAATTGAATCTGACCTGTCCACATAATGAAAGAAGAGGGGGAAAAACAAAGGAGAAAATAAGTGTTACAATATTATAATCTCATCTTGTCCCTCAACAGCTTTGGAATAGCATGTTATTGTTAAATTCAGTGGTACTGTCCTAGCAAGGCAAAAAGAAATGTAATGTTTGCTAATTGAACTATAAAAATAATAATTACCTTTGATGTAGAGGAATGCAAAGTCACTCAGCAGTAAGCTCTGATTGTATAAATGGAAGCAGTTATCATCAGAGCCGAAACCAGATTAAAAGGGAGCCATTCCAATTACATCTGGATGATACTGACTGTGTACCCGGCATGGAGTGCCTTCTACATATGCAGAAATGTTCCCCACATGCTGCATGGGAACAAGGGGAACACAAGGACTGACTGCTCTAAGTGTCCTGTGTCTGGGGAGAAGGCTGGAAACACTTTAACCAGCACCCTCACCTGTGGGTGACATGCTGTCTAGGAGATACTTTTACTCTCTTCACAAGGTCACTTGAATGCCTGGATTTAGTGAACCCTAAGATCTTAGTTCTGACCCTAAAATTTGTATCAGTTACTGTAACTATAGATGTGAAACCTGCCTTCAGAAATTCAGGGTGCTAAGAGTTGGGCACAGGCAGTTCTTACAGCCTGGCTCAGCAAACTCAGGGCAGAGAGACTAGACGCCAGTGAAACATGTCTCCAGATACTCACAGCCATCCGAGGCCTGCCAAGTCACTTGGGGAGAATGGGCTCTGCCTCCTCACCTAAGCAGGTAAGACATCAAGGGTCAGACCTTCCCCCCAGCTGCTGTGGCCTGAATGTTTATGTCCCCCTCAAATTCATCTGTTGAAATCTAACTCTAGTGCTATGATGTTAGGGGGTGAGGATTTTGGGGAAGTGCCCTCATGACTGGCATCAGTTCCCTCATAAAAAAGACCCCAGAGAACTGTCTTGACTCTTCCACCACATATGGGCAACCAGAGAAGGTACTGTCTATGAACCAGAAAGCAGACCTTCACAGGATATCACATCTGCCAGCACCTTCACCTTGGACTTCTAGAACAGTAAAAAATAATTTTTCGTTGTTTATAGGCTACCCAGTCTGTGATATTCTTTACATTAGCCCAAATGGACTAAGGAATCCACCTTGAGCAAAGTTTCAAAATTCATAGGAAAAGAGGGTGGCAGGAGTGGATTAATCCATGGAACAACAGGTCAGCTGTGGTCCAGAGGAATAAACTCGACGCCTATCTTTATTGCCTGCTCTGACTCACTCCTTCTGCAAATTTATCATCCCTATTTCTACCTATATAGCCAGCTCTTCAAGGACATGAGTTAAGTTCCTCCTAGGACATTGTCTAGGTTGTTTGTTTAATTGCACATATGCTTTTGTTTTGTTTTGTTTTTCTCGACTCCTTTCCAAGTTTAACAGTGATCAGGACAAATTGGTGCTCAGAAGATGATTGTTGATTGAGGAATTAGATTGAAGTATTTGACTGCTTAACTGACTGGAAATAATTTGTTCAAATCCAGTTTGCCACGAAATGTCACAGAAACTTAGGAAGGAAACCATTTTATCATCTAGTCTAAGATATGTGAAAATTTTGTTAGGGCTCCTTGTCAGAATATTTTCAATGAGTATTTTATTATACAACAAACTTTCTTTGGAGACACCCTTCCTTCTGCTTTCAGCTCTCAGTTGGCTTCTAATTTTAGCCCAAGCTGTGCCTCCACTGGCATCTGTAAGATTTTACTCTTCATCTCTCTCTAGCCCCCTCCCCAACAAAATCGTACCCATATATTTTTTTTCCAGAATGTAAAATATAGAAACAAGCATCTGTTTGGACAAAATCAGTTTTCACTTGTGAAAAGTAGATGCTTTCTAAAATCACAGGCAACAAGAGAAATGTCAGAGAAGGGAACCAACTGTTGGAAGGATAATAAAACCTCCATTCTTCAGTTAGATGAGCTAAAGAAGAGGTTAGTGAAAGATTAAATAGGCAGGGCATGTTTTGACTTCATTTGATCATTGAGTTCCAATATCCTTAGCCTGGCTGAAATCTGAGATTCCTTGAGAATTGATTTTTCACTAAAAAAGAAGACTAAGGAACTCCTAACTATACTTTGTGCTATGAGCACACATATAGAATCAAACATGTGAAAAGAAATGTCCGTTCTTTTGTTTTCACATGTAGCATTCCCAAGGACATTTCCTTCATAATAAAAAATGTTGTTCAGACTCTAACATCCAAATGGTAATATTTTTAATAGTTTTCAATTCAGTTCAACAGAATTCTGTATGTAATTTATAGAAAAGATGTCACATGAATACTTAGCTCTTTAGCTTCTGGGTCTTCTCTTCTTGAGTTTAACTGTATGAAATTTTTTTACAATTAATTTTTTTGAAGACCTAAAATTCATCTTTAGCATGAAGTTTGAATTGTCTTATCTGTTATTAGAAGGGATTTAAGGTCAGATGACTGGCAGGTGGCAAAAAAGCTATCCAATAGCTTTACTGGATAGCAATCCTTACATATGAGACACCACCAGGCAAGATGAAAAAGATGATTACCTCATTTAATAACCGTAATCCAAAGAGAGGCATGACATATCACATCCCCATAAGTAGTTAAAAAAGAATACTGTATAAGGGACAATTGAAATAAAAAGGGAGCCTTTGCTCGTTCCGAAGGCCTTCTAAAGTCTTGTATACATCCTGACCCTTCTGATGGCATCTAGCCCAGAAACTTTGTATAGTAGAAACTCAATAACATGTTAAACAACTAATAATATTATTAAAAGTCTAAGCACTTTCTACCAAAAATGATACTCTACAAACTTTGAATTAATAAAACTAGACTCTGTCTTAAATGAATGGCTTTGAAATGTCTCAAAATAATTTAAGCTTTGTTTTAAAAAGTAATTTTAGAGATAAAATGAGTTGTCTTCCATCATGTGTTCCATTTCCTCCATCAGGGCTAAAACAGAACTTGAGTGACAGAAACTATACTATGCAGTAATTTTAATAGTTTGTATACTTTAGAATTACTAGAATTCTATTTCAATAAGCTTATCAGGGTTATGACAATTCCTATTTCTTACTATTTACCTTTTTTTTGATCCATGGGGGCCCAAGTCTCCCAAACACGAGTTAGGTCCTTGGAAAGAATAGACATAGAAACTATGTTCTTAGTCCTTAAAAATTCACATTTCAGCAGTGTGTATAATATACAGAGTTCTGTAATTTACATAGGCATAACAGAACATTATAATAATATACCTAATCCAACATGTAAGTGGAAGATTATGGGATTTGTGCATAATTGCTGTATAAATTGAGAAAGCTTCCCTGGAAGATGTGGAGTTTAGATTGAGTTCTGAGACTTAGGTAGCAACTACCGTGGGAAAGTGTTAGAAAGAAGGTGTGAGTAACACCAGAACCCAAAGACAGGAAAGCAAATAGCATGGTACCATCGGGTCAAAGGCACGGTGGAATTTAATATACTTTGAGAGTGTCTCTTAATTATACCACATAAAGACTAAACTTCCACACCAGGAGCTCAGAATCTAAGGCTATTTTGTCTTTCTTGTTTTATTTCAGCATGTTGCTTGATAACTAATCAATGTCCCTCAAACTAGTGCAGGACTATCCAAACTCTATGCATTTTTCTCACTTTTATCCTTCTCTTGAAATGCCAGACTAATCTCTTTTTTCCATTTAATTCCTACAACTCCCCCACAAATTCATCTGTGATAGTATTTGAATGAAGGATTTCTGTCCTCTGAGCTTAGTTATCACTTATTGCCAGCATATTAATTTTTCTTTTCACATGCGTTACACTGAAATTTTAATTATTTTTTCAAACACCACTGCAAATTGAAATTATAAATATATTTGAGAACAGTAAGCTTCTTTTAATATCCCTAATTTTTAGACATACATTTATATACACTCTGTGTACTCAATAACCATAGTGATCAGTTAATTAGAAAGCCAATGGGACATATTGAGGGTGTACATTTTTCCCAGGTTCTCTGGAGTATTATCATATAAATTTATTATATGATTTTATTTCAAGTCCACACTGGTCTCTGGTCCTGGATTTACCATTATCTCGCTATGGTGCCTCCCACAATCATTTAAATTCTTGGGACTTCAGAGTCTTTACTTGTAAATAATGTAGTTAATGAAGAGTTACTTTGCTGTTTATTTGAACAAAGAAACCTTGAGCAAAAGAGTAAATGCTCACCTATTCCTTCATATTTTTTTCTTTCAATTTTCCAAAGGCAGCAGTAAGAGCAAAGAATACAGAATACTTTGATATAAATATAAACAGACAAGGGAGCTGAGGAAATGGACCGGAGCAAGGGAGGGAGCAATGACAAGAAGAAGACAATCTTATCGCATAAAACATTAACTAGCTGTAATATCGTTCCTTTTGGCATCTGGATCCTGATGCAACTGAATAATGCTGAAGGCCACTTAACTTAATTCGACTTCTAGAGCAGATGTGATCTTCCAGAGCAGACATCATTTTTCAGTTTCTTTTGGACTGAATTTGACATGACCCATCTTCTAGGATCCTAGTCCATTCTCGTTATTGGAAACCCAGAATAAGAATTCCCACAACTGTGGATGAGCAGTTGGGTCCAGGAAATAAGTGAGTTCAACTGAGGAAATTAAGTTTGCAGCCCACAACTTGGAGTCAAAACTTTTTTCTATGCCTGTGGCTGACTGTGGACACTAGTGTCCCATGCCAAGACAGCATTTAAATACCAAGGGATGAGATACATCATTGCACAGGCGTGATGCCTGGCACCCACACTATCTCCAGATGGCTTGATGTGCAGAAATAGCCTTTGGGATCAAACTCAATGTGCGAAGTCCAAACTCGTGATCTGTCCCTCAGGGCTTCTCTATAGCTTAACTCCCCTCTGCTGCAAACATAGTTGGTGCAGTTGAAAACCAGAAATTGTCCTCCTCACTAACAACACAAACATTCATTGAGCTCCTACTGTCTACAGGGCACTGTACTAAGCATTTATAGCACAGAGGAGAACAACATGATCCCTGCCCTCAAGTGCTTTCAGTTTAATTGGGGATAAAGGATATGCACAAGAAAACATAAGCAACTACATGGGTTTCCACATTAAAGCCATAAAGTTTAGGTAAAGAGAATATGCTGCAGAATTTCAAAGCAGGGAGCTACGTCTCAAATTCTACAGTGAAACACCAAAGAACATACATTATAGATATTAACAACAGAAGTTACTTTCCAAAGCCTGGCTGTCCAAGAAGACTTCCTGTGATGAAAATATTCTATTCTGTAGTGTCCAATATGATAACTATTAACCACATATGGCTATGCATACTTGAAACATCAGTGAGCTTAATAAACTTAATTTTTATTTCATTTGTCAATTAATTAAATTGAATTTCAATAGCCAGGTGAAGCTAGAGGTTTTGATATTGTACAGTACATTTATTGAGTATCTAACACTCATGTAGTTGCTAACAACAGAGGCACTGAGATGTGAACTTGGTTAAGTTCAAGGAGTAAATTACTAGAAGGCTGTTCTGAGAAGATATTGACCTCACACTGACTCTCAGAGAAAAGCAGCATTCTTGTTTTATTAGATAGGTGCAGTTGCTCTCACTGAACTTTGCATTGTCTTCATAAAATGTTGAAGTAAAATTTAAGGGTTCCTAGACTACGGGCTTCATGAGGGCAGGGGCTTTATCTTTTTTATTTACTGTTATATGCCCAGCATTTCATAAAGAAATGAATGGGAAAAATACTCTGTATTGTTATAAATGTTTTCTACTTGGTAAAAAAAATGAGCTCAACTCAACTGAGCTGAGTTGACATTTGTGACGAACATTCTATTGCTAGGATAAGAAGCTCTGTTCTCCCAAAGGATAGACATGAGTCAGGCTGATTTTAGCATGGGGCCTGGCACATTCCAAGTGCTAATCTATATTTATTGAATAAAGTTGCTCCATTTATTTTTGTACTTGCTTCCCTAAGTTAACTATTTGTAACAAGGATTTTATCCTCTTATTTTCTTATGCCACAGAATGCCTATTATCACCACATCCAAGGTTCTCCAAATTTTTCTCATTAAATTACATGAAAGGACATAAAAGTATTTTTGAAGAGTTCCATACTCTTTCAGTGGGGACCAGTCAGAAGGAACTATAAATTATTTAGTTTCTTTTTCATGTCTTGCTTCTGTTTGGGGGTTAAGCAAAAATAACTTTATAATATAAAAAATAAAAATATATATCTACCTCACCCAGGGAGGATTTAGTGGGTAAGCAGTATGGAGTTCCTATTTCTATTTTTGTAAATTAATAATGCTATTTCTGCCTCACCTATCTTTCTGTCTTTCTATACCTTCTCTGTTAATTTAACAACCACTCACATGCATTTTTTTTATACGGATAAGTCAAAATATATTTCTGTGAAAACTGAGAAGGAAGGAAAAGCTTTCTGCATTCCAGTGCTTGTGGGACGAACACACATTGATACACTTGATCTTTCCCGGTGGAATGTGCATGGAATTAACCCACACACTGGCACACAAACTTCTTGTTTCTGCCAAACATGTCAGCTGAGATGGGGTTGCTAATTTATTTATGGGGACATATGTCAATGTCACTCTAAGAAAATGGTTCCAAGATACAAAAAAAAAAACCTGACTGCTGTCAGGGCTGACCTATGCATAGGTGGAATAGCTACCTGCTTGCTTACTTTGGGTGCAAGTTAGGGATCCAGGAATCCCTGACTCCTCTTAGTCCTTGCTCTAACAGCCTTCCTTGAGTGAAATTCCCATGGATTCTGTCTGTTAAAGTCAGAGGCTCTAATAAAGAAGTGTACCCTCCTCTGCCCTGCCTACTATTACCCACAGAGTGTAATGAGGGATCAGGTTTTGACAGGGGTTGGAAGCAGACACTAGTGTCAGGGGATAGTGCTTAACACCAGATTGTAGTGGACAGGAGGGGTATAAAATAGGAAAGCTGGAGGCTGTAAAAATCACTGTCTCTAGAAATTTATGTTGACACAACAGTGAAGTGTTTGCCATGTGAAAGGGGCATCTGTTCATAACTGAAGCCCAGGTCTCAGATGCATCAGTCAATATAAAAGCAGTCCCTTTGTGGCACTGGCCACAATGAAACAATTTCTCTATCTCTGTTTTATAATCCATAAGTAGCACGATTTTCCTGCAGGTATCTGAGATCCTTCTAACTTTAACTCGGAGGCTCCAGAGCTGCTCACACACAGCAGGCAACAAAAGCAGTGCCTATCTAGGATTTTTGCTTGCCTTATGTCTCCTATTCAATAGAGCCATTGTCCCTGCCTCTGTGATCACAGAGTTTCTGGACTCTGACTGTTTGGGCTTTTGATATCTACCTGCCTAGCTGACTTCCCTGGAAAGTGAGCTCTGACCCACCAACTTCCTGTATCTTCCAGCCCACACTCATGTGACCAAGCCCCCAGCCTTATCTCCTCCTGTTCTACTGAGACTATTGCGGTCCACTCCTCAGCATGGCCCCCAGGGTCCTGCCTTGAACAACAAAGGGACAGCAAAGCTTTTCTATGAGGCTGAGGCAACTTCTAGGATTGTTATCTTTGTTGACAATCTGGTGGCAGTGGTCCTTGCAGGAAGGAGGTAGAAAGTAAGCTGATATTAGAAACTGTGGCTGAGGGCTGAATGTAGTATCTGCATGACCTTGGGTGAGAGGCTTAAACTCCCTGAGTTTCAGTTTCCCCATCTATAATTGGGAGATACTAATATCAACTTTGATGGCTCTTGGGAGAATTAAATGTTTGAAAATGCTCAGGGCAAGCCTTGGCACATAGTAGGTAATCGATATGTAGTAGATTCTTTTCTTCCTTCCTTAAAATAACTGAGAACAATCCCAAGGTGAAGGTTGAAATTAAGTGTTGTCTATTTACCCCCTTGAACCAGGATCCCCACTTTCTATGTCTCAATTCTGTAGGCATTGCCCTTCTCTGTCAAAGTGACAGTCAGATCTGTGCTATTAATTTGTTGTGAGATTTAGTGTTCCTGATATTAATTTTCCTTATCTGAAAAACAAAAAGAATTACCTTCATTCCTCAAAGGGAATTCTATTGGCTTCCATAGACAATTATTTAATGTCTATTACACACAAGGTATCCGGATGTGTTTCACATCATCTGGATGTAACCACAATCTTATAACAAGGGACCCACATATTATACATGGGGACTCTGAGACTTAAGTCTATTGCGTCAACTCACTAGTAAATAATAGACATGGGATTCAAATCAAGTCCAGCCTTTTTTTATAAGAATAATTGAGAAATCTTATACTGAAACAAAGGGCTATAAAAGAATGGGATGCTAACAATGTAGTCATCAATACAAGGAAAGTTTTCTATTTCAAATATTTTAAAGTCTAGTTTTTCTTCAAGGTGAATATAAGTATACATACATACACACACAAAGTCTGCTTCACTAAAAAAATATTATTTGGTGCCTTTAGATTGTTTTTACTCATCTCCCTTACCTCCAACACCTACTGTTTCCACCAAATTCATACGGCGTTGGTTTTATGAGAAGCTTGGACCAAATAAAAACCAGATCACTAGACTGCTACAAGAGCATCATATTTAATGACATCTAAAAGGCAAGGAATATATACATGAAACAAATAATTCAGCATGCAGAAATGAACATACATAGAGCTTCTATCACTTGGCACTATGTCTTATGATTTTACAGTTGTCAGTTCACACAATGTGCAGTATCTTGAGGAAGAGAAAACGGAAGTTTGACAAGTTTATCTAATTTGTTCAAATCCATAGAGGTTTTTTAATCCACTGCTAATTCCATTCTTGCCCTCTTATTTCTTAGAAGCTGGTGGAAATCAGGGACAGTCAAGTTTAAACTTCCTGTTCAAACTTCCTGTTACTGTGTTCCCTTTTCCAGGGGATTTTTAAAAATAGAATACACAGAAATTTCAACATGGCAGGTAGAGAAGAAAGCTTTTTAATCTACTGACTTCTTTCCTTGCAAAGAACACTGGCCATGGTTTGTCTGATTATCTGAGCACCTTCCCAAAGATAAGCTTCTAAATAAAAATTAAAATCAAAACGAAACAATAACAACAAAAACAACATCTGCAGAGACACAGATCCAATTGTGACAGTTGTGAAGGAAGCATGAGAAGTGCTGGGGTGGTCTCTTGTTCAGCTGCTCCTAGATGACAGGTTAGTAATCTTCCACCCTATCTTCATAGAGTCTCTTTTTCATTTTATGTGGTCGCCTTGATCCCAAAGAAAGCTGCACATTCCACCCAAAGCTGCTCTTTGAGTGAGATCACACACTCAATATCCCAGAAGATAAATGGATGCTCATAAGAAGAGCCAACATCCTGCCTGGTTTATTAAGCAGTCCAAAGGCATAGCATTGATCTAAGTCCTTTGAGGCATTCAGAGAACATGTGGTACTTGACCTCAGATAGTTTATGTCTACAAAGGCAAACTAGATAAACTTTATGTTAATAAAGCTATACAGGTTAGACTTGAGTGTTAGCTTGGAAGCTGAAGGGGGTGCCCTGAAAAATCACAGCAAAGGTGAAAGGACCATGAACAGAAAGATAGAAGTGGGCTATTGAAGGAAGTGAGAATTAACCCCAATTTTTATGTTCTTGCTTCTATTGTCATCTCATTGTAAAAGTTATTTGTAAGGAATGACCTTGCAGTTAAATTACCAATGTCTATAACTACCCAATCATAACCAAGGATTTCTATCATCTCTGGGTTTTCTGCATTCTTGCTATTCTCCTTCCTTCCTACTTTACTCCTCTCTTTCTTTCTCCTTCATTCCCTCTTGACTTTTCTTCCCCTACACATTTTCTTGTCCAGGCCTTTTAACATCTTCTATCCTCTCACATCTTATCATGATCCCTTTTACTCTCCCCACATCTTTCTTCTTCCCTGATACTTGATTGTCAAATGCAAAATAAAGAATGCTCACCAATAGAGATTCCTGAATTCGGAAGGGAAAATGCCATAAAACCAATGTTTGGGATGTCAAAAATCAGAGAACTTTGAAGACCCTCTACTGAAATAAATACTGAGGATATCTGGAGTGCCTCTAAACAGTGCCATATCTATTTAAGGGGGGAATAATTTTACTGGAATTGGGGGGTCCAGTGTCCAAACAAAAGAGTTAGCCCCAATGCTGGATTATTAAGTACAATACCTTCCTCAGCTCACTTCCACCATCTCCCACCAACAGATACATCAGTCCTAGAGAACACATAAGTATCATCTTCAGTCTCACGTCTGTCTCAAGAAAGACCTTAACTTGCTTGCCAAATTTCCTATATCTTTGGTCTTAGGCCACTTTTCTAATCCCTGATTACATATTCATATCCTATTTCCATATTTTCGTAGACTCCAAAATTCATACATTCCATCACGTTTTACACCTCTGTGATCACAAAATAATGTCAATTGCTATTCATCAGGTGGCTATCATAACACAGTTGCCATTGAGTGAACATGCCAATCATGACTTATGTAAAGAGTTACAGCAGTTTTGAAAAAAATAGTGCAGGCAATAATATAGTACCCTTTTAAGGAATGCTAACTCCTAAGTTCTCTTCCTGGCACAGAAAATAATACTGCTTGCAAATACTTGAGTCTTCATAGCCAAGTAGAAAAGTAATCAAGAAAAGTCAGAATCAGAATTTGAAGAGCACTAAGAATCTCCAAAACCAGTGAATGCTACTTGCATTTTCCTTTCTATTTATAGTCTTTTGTGAAAATATATGTCTAAATTCATCTAAAAGAACATTTTTCCAATTCATCAAAGTAAAAATAACAAAGGATTGTATTAGAGTATAATTGGCAAGTTTTTTGTTTTTTCATTATTAATCATTCTTCTTACATTGTACAGTGAGTATTTTCCAGTATTTTGAGGTGGAAAGTGTCTTCTATGGCAATTTGTTCAAATTTCTTCCTCCAACTGCTACCCTGAGCACACTCTGAACTCTTGATTCTTCCTCCAGTATGATAGCTATGTGCTCTGTAGCCTTGGGGCAAGAAATCTACTTTCTACCAATTCTTTTTTTTTAAATAATTTTATTAAATCATAATTGTGTACATTGGTGCAATCATAGGGCAGAACGTGCTTCATATACAATCAGAAATATTTTGATCATACTGTTAGAGACAGTCTTCATGGCATTTTCTTGATCACTATATAAAGACATTGATACTCTACCTTTAATAAGTTTCACCAATATCCTGCTAAGATGCACCGTAGGTGTGATCCCACCAATTGCTCTCCCTCCACCCACCCTCCTCCTCCCCTCCCCTCCCTTTTCTTTTCCTCACACATAGATCTCATTGTTCAGATTAGCTCTGTGTCCTAGAGTAGGGCAATTTTAACAGATTATGTGCAAAACTAATTTTATAATTATCTTACCAAATAAATTTAATTTGTACATCTTATACAAGCTTCAAGGAGGAAAAAAAATGTAGACCATATTATTTTGAAGCCAGGTGCTTAAGTATTATATACAATAATACACTTTAATATTCATTGTAAAAAATTTAAAAAATTACTATTCTCCATCGTTAGTCTACCTTCTTATTTGTGTCTGAAGATACTGTATTACTAAAAGTTATAACTAACCAAAGTACACTTAAAAATCAGTTGAATCAAATTAAAACTTGGTGAAGAACTGCTGTCCAAGGTGCCTTTGCTAAACTGAAAAATTATGAGGAAAATATAATGAAATTATATAGAGAACACAGCTCCTCAACTCCAGCCTCCCTGAGCCTCCATGTCTGAGTGACCACAATATCATATACAGATGGGAACCAACTCCATTCGAAATTGCAAGGACTTAGGACAAAGGAAACTCTAAACCTCAGTCATGGACTGCCAAGATTTTGAAATATTATTAGGCTTTGGATCATAAATCTAAAGCCAAAAATGAATCAATCAATTCAATCCTTATGTGCAAATCACTCTGCTAAAACCAACAAAAAATATCTTGATCTTTATACACTAAGACAAATGATTGAGAGCTAATATGATTGGAAGTAGGCATAATAAAAACAGTACCTTATGTTATGTAGTTGTTTATAATTTACAAAGGAATTTCACATACTTTCTTATTTCTCCCTCACAACAATTTGTGGAAAAGGTAATATTCCCATGATAAATGAAAGAGGTTAGTCATTTTCTCAAAGTCAAACAATGGCTTGGTTAGGTGGCAGAAGATAAGGACCTTGAATAACTCACCAGTGCATCCCCAACACTAGCTAACACTGTGGCATTGTATTTCACGTGGAAAAGGAATGTTTCAGGGATCACGTTGCATTACAGTGCCAATGAGTAAAGGAACTCTCCAGGCTAATTGGTGGGGAGGGCTTCATGGAAGCCATGAGAGATGGTACTTGTATCCAGAGATGGTAGAGTGAATTGAAACACCTCAGTGGAGGGGCATATCCATATTCTAGGTAGAGAAGAATGAGTAACAAAGTAGAGGGAGCAGGAAGCTAGGTGGAATATTCTAGAGGATTCATGGTTGGGTTCCATAGCTTTACTTCAAGTGACCAAATTCCTGCATAGTCCTTGACTGCTACAGTTTTCAGAAGAACCACATGACTTGACCGGAAAGCAATTGGTTCAACCACCTTAGTTCCAAGGTACTAGGATGAATTGGCAACATTGCCTGCAGGGACATAATGCTGGGTGACTGTGGTATAGTTGCTGTGTCTCATGATTAGAAGAAAATTAATAAGCCAAAAGTAGAAACTAGGTAGTCTGTGGGAAAAAAGAATAATGAAACTGGGGACGTTGAACATGCCTAACTAGGGCAGAGCTGCAGGGCTTGGCACCTGCCTGCCCCTGCTGCACAAATGTAGCCATCAGCTTCCACAGCTAAAAAGCAAGCAGAGGGAATGACAGGCTTCACCTAATGAAAATGGCAGCTATCAGTCTGTGCCTCAAAAGTTCTGGCTCCAGTTCCATTTACAGTTGACAATTTGATCCTTTTTGAATTAGTAGGGTCATAAAAAGGAGCCTGGATGTAAAAGCTGCCAAGTGTGTCTTTTAAATCCTCTCCAACTTTTTTTTTTCATGATTTTCCACAGAAAACTGTGGATTTTCAGAAGAGTGTGTTTTCTGTCTTTTCCCTCCCAGGAGAAGAGTGTTATTAACTTACTGAACAACTATATCATCAAGAAAAGCATTAACTTCCTATCCAAAACTGTCTAATTGGGTCAATATTTAATTCAAAAATGCAGTGACTTTGGTATTTACTTTTAAATTTTGTTCATCATTAAAAGCAAAATCACAGTGTGTACTCATCATTTATGGCTTTATGGGGCTTCTAGTTTTGACCTGATCATATGTAAACAAATTTGATCTCACATGGTTGCTTTTCATGACAGAATCCCTTTTATAACATGACATGAAGATCAAAAATAAAAAGAGTCATTTAGCTAATCTGATTTACATGTGACAACACAAAGAGTTTATCTTTAATTCCTTAATTCTGAAATGTAGCAATTACACAAACTATACCTCCAGTCCTGTGACCTCAGCTGTGTAAGAACTCTGCCCACATCCCTGCTCCCGCTCCCTGTTTTTTTACCTCTATTTCTCAATTGAAAACATTGTAGATTTCAAGGCATGTTTTTGATACCTTTACAGTTACCTGAAGATGTTCAGTAGAGGTAGATAGAAGAGGAATTATCACCATATGGGATGCATAAAGGTAAAGGAGTTTTTAAAAGACGTTTGGAAGCCCATCATAAACCAGATCCCTTTGCAGGGTTCTGAGTCAGATCTCTCCATCATTAACTTCCTCTCCATGATTCTCTAATCATGTGACTTCAAATATGGACATAGATGCTATTGTGGAAAAGATCATTAAAAATCACAGATAAAACAACTGAAATCAGAGCAATTATGCGAGTTTCTCAAAGCCACACAGTCAGTAAAAAAGAAAATAAGAACCATAGCTCAATATATTTAGATCTTAGAACAGTAGACTTGCTTTTCTACCCACTATAACAACTTCTATAGTGGCTGGCTTCTATAGTGGTTTTTCTACCCACTATAACCCACACCAGAAACAGGTTAAAAAAATAGGTTAGCATTAATTTATACTTCATGCAGACTTTTTTGACAGTAACCCAGCCGTGCTTCCTAATCATACAACAAACAGCAGAATGTTCAGCTTATCTACTCTGGATTCCTGAGCAACAGCTTCTGCTTCAAACCATCGGCAAAAACATGGACAGCTTACAAAGAAATCAAACCAAATCAAATCAAAGCAGCATTTGACTCCTTAAGAAAATGTTCCCCAAGACAGCAACCGTCATGTAGGGATGTGTGGTGTGCAGGCAGTCATCCATTCAGGCCCCTGGCTACCAACAGCTGACTCTAGGAGTAGCATTTGAATCTACCCTGAGGGGGGCCAGAGCCCACAGACAGCTGGGCCATCTGTTCCGATAATACCACATTACTCTCTACACTTGGTAATGAAGGCTCCTGAGTAATCTTTCATCAGAATGACTTCATGGCATTAAAAATGTATTTCAATACATAGCTTGTTTAAATATTTAACCCTCTTCGGCATTGAGAGATTGATTCAGAGCTGCAGTGTTTATATGGGCAGGAAACATTGATTTTCATATGCATGCATGCATTAATTCAGGAAGACTTGGGCACACACCAAAGGTTTTGATAAATGGATCTTTAAATCTTGGACTTTAAGGGAGAATATTGGTTTGCCGCCCAGATCTCATCCCTCTGCCAGTATTTAAATATTTTCAATTCTCGTTTCCCGATGGTGAGGAGAAAAACTCTATAAATGAACAGAGTTTAGAGAATTATTTTGAGTAAAGTTTGTTTACAGGACACACACATGAATGCACACACACACAACACACACAACACTCAAAATGCATTTTGCTGGCCTGCGGTGGGAGCTGTTTGTGCACAGGGCTATCCAACTTTTATTAGATCTGTTTACACCTCCCCTTTTTCTGATATCCTGTCAATAAATGCTGAAGACTCAGTGTATAGTTAGCACATGAGGAGGCTAGGCAAAGAAAACCCTCTTATAAATTTCTGTGCATGGTGACATCATTTAAACTCCTTCCAGTACCCAGGATTGCTTACTTTGTTGCCCATTGTCTCACTTTATTGAGGCTGCCATGCTGGCAGTTCTAGTTTATTTCAACTACAGACTTTTCAAACATAAATACTTTGGTGTGTTTGGAACACTAGTCTTGCTCTGCAAGGACCATAAGACTTATTGTAAGATGTCCTTAGCACTCAGCTGGATT
Source organism: Arctocebus calabarensis (assembly GCA_963573935.1). Taxonomy (NCBI): domain Eukaryota; kingdom Metazoa; phylum Chordata; class Mammalia; order Primates; family Lorisidae; genus Arctocebus; species Arctocebus calabarensis. Next base: position 19,422 of record CAUYON010117144.1, read on the forward strand.
AATAGTCATTAATATTGCATAAACAGTTTCTTCACCTATATAGTTACCTGATATTACCACCTTCACCTTCCCTCCAGATATTAACAACAGTCCCATGAAATGTTTAGCTAACTTATTATCACCACTGAGTATGTGATAAAATAGGCCTCAGAGAGTTTAAGTGAATTTTCCAAGAGCAAAATGCTGGTAATTAGTTAAGCTGGAACTATGAATTCTCAGCTTTTTAAATTTTTTACCATGTTGGCGGAGACTGCTCATTCTTCTAAGATACATACCCACAAATTAATTATCACAGTTAAATTAAGAGGTATTGATTGTAAACTAAGTGTCAGATAACAGGTTGGCACTGGGAACACAGTGATAAAGGGATGAGGTCTTGGTTTTGAAAAAACTAAAGAAAGAAAAGGATGTAGGAGCAGAGAATTAGAACGTGCATCATACGACAAAGGTACCAGACATACAATGGAGTTAGAGACTCTGTAGAGATCATCAAAACACTGACTTAAGGGTTAATATGAGTGTGGGTTTTCTCCTCCTGTTCAGCAAGAGAAGCAAGTCTCTATGACCTAAGGCATTCATCGAATATAATAAATTATACCCCTAAAATGGTACTAGGTAGGCACCATTCTTGGGAGAATTGAAAAAATGGTTTCTCATCAATTTTTTGTGTTCAGGGATTGAATCTAAAGGATAATAAGTGAACTGGGAGGACCATGGAATGCCAGAGAGGGAGAATACAGTGGGCTGTCATATTTATGTAGATAACGCATACACATAATTTGAAAAAAACAAATAGTACTTACCAAAGTCACATGCTCCAACGCACTTTTTCTGCAACTACTCTTTTACTGTCACTTCTAGAAATGACTTCCAAGTTTCCAAATATCATGCAGATAGCACTGTATGATGTATTTTTTAGACATTATACTCTTTTTTAAAATAAATGAAAAAATTTTATTTTACTTAATAACTTTTAAAAAAAATTTTGCATTGACTGGCATTCAAACACTGGACAATGCTTAGAAGGCATCTGGGCTCACCTAAACATTATTGTCATAAACCATCTGCACCTCCTCTGCCACATGATCCAAAATAGTAAGCCACTCTATTAGTTAAAACCATAGTCATTATTACCCTTATAATAACAATGTAAATATTGTTCACTATAGAGCCAAATACTGTAATATATTGTTATGGCATTTGAAGTTCCTTGATTTTTTTTTGTTTTTTTTTTTGAGTACAGTCTCAGTCAGTGCCCTGTCTACAATGTGGTGGTGTCATCACACCTCACTGCAACTTCAGACTCCTGGGCTCAAGTGACTGTCCTACCCTAGATTCTAGAGTAGCTGGAACTACAGGCATGCCACCAAGACTAGATAATTTTTTCTCTTTTGTATTTTCTTTTTCTCTTTTTCTGAAACAGATTCTCACTCTGTTGCCCTGGATAGAGTGCATGACATTATCTTAGCTTACAGCAACCTCAGACTCCTCGGTTCAAGCGATTCTTTTGCCTCAGCCTCCTAAGTACCTGGAACTACACCTGCCATGACACCTGGCTAGCTTTATTTTATTTTATCTTTCTATTTTTAGTAGAGATGGGCCATTCTCTTGCTCAGAATGGCCTTAAACCCTGAGCTCAAGAGCTCCACTAGCTTCAGCCTTCTAGGGTGTTAGGATTACATATGTGAGCCACTTCTCCTGGCCTCCTATTTTTTTTGTTGAGATAAGTTCCCACTGTGTTGCCCAGGTTGATCTCAACCTTCTGGCATTGAGTGATCCTCCTGCCTCAGCCTCCCAAAGTGCTAGGATTACAGGTGTGAGGCACCACACCTGGCCTGCATTTCCTTTCTTTGTACCAGCTCCTTTTGCCTTTACTTTTCTCCCTTGCTCTAGTCAAAGCCCACAAATCTGAAACTTTTACTAAATGCTCTCAGGTACTTGTTATCTTTTTTTATGCCCTGGAACTTCACTACCCTCTCTATCCTTTTACTGTCATCTGACTTTGAAGCCTCTCTCTAAGAACATATTTTCATTGTGGTCCAAGGAATTCTCTAATGCTTTCCTGGTATGATTATCTTCTTTCCTGGATGTGATATATTAGTCATTCTTGGTTAACTAAGAGCATACTTCTGGAGTATATCATCATGTTGCTTCTCGCAAAACAGTAGGTAAATTTTCTGAGCTTTTCTTTTCCTTATTTCATCCTCATATTCAATTGATAGTTTGGTTGGCCACTATATCCTAGGTTGAAAATAATGTTTACTCAGATTTATAAAGACATTAATTTCTGGCATTCATTCTTGGTTCTTCAAAATGAAAATCCATAGAGATTATTACTTAACATGTGACTTATAATTCTATCAATTTTCTCTTTTATGAAATATAATGATTTGCCTTGGGTTGAGTATATTATTTTTTCATTATAAATGACCCCAGAACATTCTACTTTAATGTAGACTTTCATTTCCTTAAATTTAAAAAAAAAAAAAAACCTGTTATTATTTCTTTGATATGGTTATTTCTTATGTTTATTATGGACTCTAAGCTAGCTTTTTAGGTACTTTTGTAAGGCTTTTCTTATTTATAGTTTTAATTCTGTGTTATACTTTAAGGAAAATTTTGGTTTATCTTCCAACTTCCCATGATATTTTAAAACTAGTATTTTGCTTTTTCAGAAACATTTTGTTCTTTAAAAATTAGTTTTAGATAGCATTCTTTTCAACTTATGTATAGATTTTTTTTCTTGAGTATATCTTAAGATAATTATGAGAAGAATGCTTATTTAATTTTCATTTGTTTCCTACATCTGCTGTCCCCAGCCCCTGCACCATGGACTGGTAGCAGTCCATAGCCTGTTAAGAATTAGACTGCACTCCAGGCAAATGGAAAGAAGAAAAAAGCAGGTGTTGCGGTCCTATTGACAGTTACAATAGGCTTTAAAGCAACAAAAATAGGGAAGCATAAGGATGGACACTTCATATTTGTTGAAGGTACTACTCAATATCAAGAGATGTCAACTAATAATATTCATGCACCCAACCAGAATGCCTCAATTTATTTATTTATTTTTTTTTTTGTAAGACAGAATTTATTCACAGAAAAGAAAGAAAAGAATACAGAAAACATTAAGGCATCTGTTAGAGGGAGAAAAGTCTAGTGGGGAGAGAGAAGCTCTCTCCGTTTCTCTCCCAGTCTTTCCCATCTCCTCCTTTAGGCCTTT